>JZLH01S0110334.1:44289-56323 GCA_001188425.1 Eucidaris tribuloides | reverse complement strand
TAATCGTTATATCTCCTTTTAAAGATATTCAAAGTTTGACCGCTTTTTATTCTATCTGGTAAATTATTCCAAATCTGGGGACCTAAGAAAAATAAAGATTTTCTGTGAACAAATGTTCTTATCTGTGGTAAGCGGAAACTGCTAGCATTTCTTGTATTATATTGGTGTATGCTATTATTTAGTATAAAACATTACAATAGAGACTCTGGTAGTAAGTTATTATGGCAAGAGTACATAAATATTGCAACCTGGAATTTGTACATTTCATAAATATTAAGAATCTTTAAGTTAAAAAACAATGGTTTTGTATGTACAAAATAAGCTGAATGGCAAATGAGTCTGATAGCTCTCTTTTGTATTTTGAAAAGTCTGCTCATATTTCTGTCACTTGAATTGCTCCATGCAATAATATACAATAATTCAAATGTGGAACAATAAGGGTATTATATAACATTAATAAAATTTCTTTAGAAAAACATTTCATCTTATTCAAAACACCCAAACTTTTAGACAACTTATTGCACATGATACCAATGTGATCATTCCACGATAATTGATCGCCAATTGTCACGCCCAAAAATTTTGTTGATGAAACTCTTTTGATGGATTTGTCATTTACTTTAATTACAATGTTATCTACATTCACCTGTTCGTTTGTAAAAATCTTATAATTCGTCTTAGTAAAATCAAAAACCAACTTATTAATATAAAACCAATCTATCAACTTATTAAACTCCAATGTAAATTTGCATTGCACATCCTGAATATCCTCAAAAGACATAAACACACTAATATCATCAGCAAAAAGAATTAATTTCAGCTTATTTGATACATTAATAATATCATTGACATACAATATGAATAACAATGGGCCAAGGATAGACCCCTGAGGGACTCCACATTTAACAGTTTAACAGATTGTAATTTTGATTTGACATTTCTAAAATTCACATTTGTTTACGTTCGTTCAAATAATTTTTAAACCATGTCCATAATACTCCACGAATTCCATAATCGTACAATTTGTTCAATAAAATGGAATGATCTAAAATATCGAAAGCTTTAGACAGATCCAAGAACAATCCAATCATTAATTCCTTATTATCAAAAACTGACACAACCTTGCTAATAAAATCTGCCAAAGCTGAGGACGTTCAGTGTCCTGCTCTGAACCCGTATTGACCGTTATTTATAATATTGCACTTATCCAGAAAACGATGAAGTCGATTAAAAACACATGTTCAAGCACTTTCGAAAATACAGGTAAAACTGAAACAGGTCGGTAGTTTGATAAATCATCCTTGCGCCCATTTTGGTAAATAGGAATGACCTTTGCTATTTTTAACTTCTCGGGTACAACCACTTGTTAATGACATATTAAATATAGTACCCAATGGGAAACATATCTCATGATTTACCTTTTTAACCATTTTTATATCAACATCATTAAATCCAGGGCTTTTGCCATTTTTTTAATTTACAAACAATGTTAATAATCTCACCGGGAGTAATTGGTTTAAAAAAGGCAGACGAAGTATTTTTCTTAAATATTTACAATCTTGGCTACTTTTTTTTATCAAATTGATTGGGAAGTGTTGGTCCAATATTAATAAAATAATCATTAAAAGAATTTGATATTTCGTTTATATCACTTCTATGTTGATTATTGCACTTAATTGATTCAGGCAAGATATTTTTAGCAGAACTTTGACCCATAATCGTTTATAACTCCCCAGGTTTTTTATGTTTACTGTAGCTGTTTCAAACTTACTTTTATAATATTCGTTTTTAGCCCGTTTAATTTCACTTGTAACTTTGTTTCGAAAATCTTTGTATACACGTAAACGATAATCAGTAGAATTTTTCAAATATTTCTTATACAAAGTACACTTTTTCTTGCTATAATTTCTGTAAATACTTTGTAAACTAAGGTTTATTTTTGAATTTGGTTTTTAAAGAAACAGGTTTTAAGGGAAAACACATATCGTATATAATTTTAAAGTTATTCAAAAATTATGGTAGGCCAGATTTGCATCATCACTTTCAATATTCCAACATGTATCAGCGACATCAGAAATGAATTTTTTGTATGTTTTCACAATTAAACTCTCTCTTCAAGTCATTATGAGTGCAATTTACTCTCTTGAAATCAATATTTGAAACTGAAAAAATAGGGAAGTGATCATTTACATCTGCAACAATGACACCTGAAAATGTTTGCTCACAATAATTTGTTAACACTTTTCATATGCAGAGTGCTGTAGTATTTCTAATTCGAGTAGGAAGATGAATTAATGGAAAAACAGAATTCATCATTAAAAGATCAAGGACACCATTGACATGTTGGCACGGAATGGCTTCTAATAAATTAATATTAAAATCACGAACAATATACAACAATTTACCTTCCTTACTCACAGTGTTAAGAATAAATTCAAGTGTTTCAAGAAATGATTGCACAGACTGATTTGGTGGCCTATACACCACTCCCACGATAACATTCTTTTTACATTAATAATGTCAACAAAAAATAGATTCAAAATTTGAAGTATTTATATTTAAATCGTCTCTTTCATTAAAAGACATACTGTTATGAATAAAAATACCGACACCTCCGCCATGTCTCTCTTGACGCCCTTTAACACATAAATTATAATTTGGAATGTTATAAAAAGGGTCATAATCTTGTAACCAGGTCTCTGTCAATCCTGTAACAGAAAACTCTATATCCAATATGTTCAACAGAGAAACCAAACTATCATAATTCTTACAGATGCTGCGACAATTAAAATGTATGCATGGAAATTTCTTTGGCATTTTTTGGTAAAAAAGCATTGCTACCTACAAGAGAATTAAAGTGATAGGCTAACATTGTGGAGCTTCAATTCAACTTTTTATATCTGAGCTACATAGTAGTGTTCATATGGGACAAAATAAAAGCACCCCTAGTAATACAAAAGTTTGAAAGTTACACTGCCAATTGGCATAGTTATACATGAAATAAACAATAAAACTCGCGGGCGTGGGAGTTTTTAATTAACCTAGGTGTACCAGCACAGTATAGTCTATGGAGGAAATGGGCAGTTGAATCTGGTCTAACTAACATTTTCACTTTTTAAAGCAACAAATAATCATTTTTGCAAAATACAATTTTTTCCAGGGTTCATTTTTAGACCTTATTCAAAGACATTGGTAGCATGGGGAATCATGCGGCTCAGATTTTTTTAAATAAAAACTGTGGTAAATGTTAGCAATACCTTTAATTCATCTGGTGTATAAAAAGACGAAATTGGTGTACATGTCCTATCTTCACTTACTAAAGGAGATAAAAGGTCAGACAAATTTTGGAAATCAATTGAATTGAGAAACTTCAAGTATGTATCACGATCAGGCATTACTAATTCACTCACACAATCACACACTTTTAATGCACGACTACAAACAACACTTGCACAATACATAGATCAAAATATGTAAAATACACAAAAAATGCAAAATATCAACCGGAAACAACATATTACGGTGCATCTACAAGCTTCATAAAAATGAAACCTACCCTCCTGGGGCATACTAAGTTCAGTGTTCTATAAGCTATTTAAGTCTGAGTGAGACTTTATCAATTTTATCCTTTCGCGATTGTTTGCATCCTTGATCGCAACGAAAATTCTGCCATCAATTTGATTATGAATAGCGACCCTCCTCTTTGATTATGAATAGCGATCCTTTTCTTCAATTATGAATATCGACCCTCTTGCTCGATTGTGACTAGCCACCCTCATGAATATTGACCGTTATGAATAGCGACCCTCTCTTCTTATGAATAGCGACCCTTTTGTTCGATTATGACTAGCAACCCTTATGAATATTGACCTGTATAAATAGCGACCCTCTTCTCCTATTATGAATAGCGGCCCTCTTGTTCGATTATGAATAGCGACCCTTTTCTTCAATTATGAATATCGACCCTCTTGCTCGATTTTGACTAGCCACCCTTATGAATATTGACCGTTATGAATAGCGACCCTCTCTTCCTATTATGAATAGCGACCCTTATGTTCGATTATGACTAGCGACCCTTATGAATATTGACCTTTATAAATAGCGACCCTCTTCTCCTATTATGATTAGCGACCCTCTTGTTCGATTATGAATAGCGACCCTAATGAATATTGATCTTTATGTGTAGAGACCCTCTTTTTGTATTATGAATAGGAACCCTCATGACTTTTTATGTATAACGACCCTCATGTCTTTTCATAAATAGCGGTCCTTATGAATAATGACCCTTATGAACTGCGACCCTTATGTCTTATTATGAATAGCGGTCCTTATGAATAATTTTTATGAATAGCGGTCCTTATGACTAGCGGGCGGACCCTGTCCAAAGCTGTCGGGTCATTTGCAATATTCCGTCGAATTAAACGTGGAAACTTTTTTTTTATGGACACGTGATGGATTTAGTTGGGCAAAATAACGGAGAACACCCTTCCACGTAGTTTTCGTTTGTTTGCTTATTGGGTGTGAGCGAAGGCGAAAATTTGGTTTAAAAAAGTTCGATTTTTCCTGACAATTTTTGCTAACATCTCGGCGAAAAAAAATGCGCAATTTTTTTGGCAAAAAATCAGCAGTTCGTAATCTCTCTAAGAGTTCGGTGAGTGTATTGATACGATGAACTCACGTATGTGCAAAGATAAGAATGCCATCTGTGTTGTTATTGACATCTTCCAATTTATTTGTGAGCTTTCTTCTGAGTTTACTGAATGGGGCTGGTGCATTGCTAATAGCCATTAGACAAGTCTATTTTCTCGTGAACAAATTACGTTTTCGAATACTTTTAGCGGTGAATCACCTAAAATTGCAAACATGACTACATCCTAAATTTTCAAGTCTGTACTATAAAGAAAATCTTGAAACTCTTTAAAGGAAGATGTAGCCTGCAATTAACATGGATACATTAGGAAAAATTATGATAAGTATGATACATGGTGATAGAGACGGCTCAAATAAGAGGTATTGTGTGACATTGACTCTCAGCAAGGCCCTTTCAATTAGTAAATTTCTGTTTATTCTATGTCTTGCTAAATTCTTCCATTGGAGAAGATCGCTGGAATAGCGGAGTGGCCTATGTCATAAAAAATAGTGATTTTATAAAGTTCATGTTAATAGTTGGCAACATGTATAAACGTATTCTACTGGGTCTGACTATTCAGAAAAAAAACGATGTTGCCATTTTTTCCGTTGACGTTTGGTGACCTTAACACTAGGTCAAAGATCAAAGTGGTCATACATCGTCCAAAGTATATCGACCTTGGTATCAAAATGTGGCAAATTTCACAAGGAGCAAGTGTGATGGCATTTATTCTGTTATTTGACCTTTCCCTTTTTTGTTATATGCAACAAGCCTAATTACAGACAATTTGCATAAATTTGCCTGTATTCCAACTAGTCAAAGCTCGGAGACCACGGAACCATTTTTTGCAATTTTCTTGACGGATTATAGTCAATTTGAGGGTGCTGAATCCAAATCTGATGGGTGCCAGACTGAAAACATTGAGAGTTTTCAACATAATTATAGAGCGCCAAAAATGTTCATTTTTTTGCTTCCGACACCCATCTGATTTGATGCAGCACCCTAAATTGATTAGATTCCATCAAAACAAATATTACATGTATATGTCCAAAGTTTGATTTAAACATGCATTTTAACACAGGCCAATTCATCGGGTTTTTCAGGCTTTGGGCAGCCATTATGAATTTTGGTGTTTTTACGAAAACACCCAAGGTTTTTTTTTGTTCGGCACCCACCTGATTTGGAATCAGCCTTGACAAATTGACTAGAAATTATCAAAATAAAATATATACATGTATGTTGAAAAAGATGACAGAAATGTGTACGGTAATGGGACTTCAGCAGACTTTGAATGGTTTTAGCAGCCATTTTGACTTTTTGCGGTTTTACAAAAACGCTGAAGGTTTCGAGTCTGGCATCCATCGGATTTGGAATAAGCACCTTCAAATTGATAAGAATCCATCAAGGAAATGAAGAGTTTCATAGAAAACCCCAATAAATCCATTTTAGGCAAACTGAGATAAAAGACACTTTTACTGTGCAAATATAGAGCATGGTAGAAATCTCAACTTAGGTTAAATGCTTGTATGTAATGGTACCATTACAATTGCAAATTTACTTAAATCTACATATATAGCATTTTACCAAAATTAATTGCTTTGATAGCAGTTTTATGGCAAAATGCCATATATCCATAAATCGTTTCTTTGCAAAATGCCATTGAATTCCGATCAAGGAGGCGTAACAGAGCATCTAATCAATGTTTTTCCGTGAACTGCATGCTAGCACGCGCCTGACCTGACTGAGGTCACTTTGCAACTGTAGAATTTCAGGGCGCCGCCATGTTGGGTATGATATGCACGCTGATTGGCCAAGTGGATATATTGGGTTTTGCCATGAAACCATGTGGATAATATTGGATTTTGCCATGAAACATTTTTTTTTCAAAATCACCAAATCCCAGGTTTTGGTGAATTTTTGAAAAAAAAATGCTATCATGCACTTGGCCTGCCTTGGGTCACTATGTGTTTGTAGAGGGCGCAGCCATTTTGGGAATGATATGCACGCTGATTGGCTGAGTGAATTTATTGGATTTTGACATAAAAGTCAGGTGACGTTTATTGGGTTTTGCCATAAAACCGTGTTTTCGAAATCACAAAAATAGACGTTGAAGTGAATTTTGGATAAAATGAAAATGTATGCCAGGTAGCCCTATCGGTATTCAACATTTTGCTAACCATTTTTGAAGAAAAAAAATGAAAAATGACGTTTATTGGCTTTTGCTATGAAACTCTTCAAATTACAAAAGATGGTTCCGTGGTCTCTGGTTTGACTAGTTTGTCTACAGGCAAATATATTTAAACTACTGTCTACAATTAGGTTTTTTGTCCCCCCCCCCAAAAAAAAAAAAAACAACGAAAGGTCAAATAACAAAATAAATGTCACTATGCTTGCTCCTTGTGAAATTTGCCACATTCTGATATCAAGGTCGATATACTTTGGACGATGTATGACCACTTTGACCTTTGACCTTGTGTTAAGGTCACCAAAGGTCAACGGAAAACATGGCAACATCGTTTTTTCTGAATAGTCAGACCAGGTGGAATATGTTTATACATGTTGCCAATAATTTACATGAACTTCACAAAATTTTACATTGGCCCCTAACTAGAATAGCTGCATGGACAGGAGTTTATCGATTCAAAAGGTGTTACAGCGCGATTAACACATGTCGGGCGGCATACATCGGTCACGTAGGGTCAGCTCAAGGCCAGGACACTACGATCTAATTGGTTGGGAAGAACTTTGTTAACTTGTTCCTGTTGTTTTCCAGCTACACCTTCCTTTAATAAACAAACACTCAGCTGGACTAACTTTCCATGCATGTAACAACATTTTGAATTAATGGACTCCGAAGTTAATGTTATAGTACTATTTTTGCTATTGCAGTCACCAGGAACCATAATTTTAAATCCGACAGTTGTTTAATATAATATAATCATATATTTGTTTTATTGATTGGTTAAAATAATGCATTTTAAAGGTATGCACGCGTGGGTGTTGATGTGTTGCGAAACCAGTTCAATGCACGCAGCAGCGCACTGGCAGATCGTGTATTCAGTACGGCCAATGAGAAGGAGCAAACTGAGTGGAGGTCCTACCAAATTTACCGAAACGTGCCGAATTGATTATTCGGGCTCTTTCGTATTAGCGTACGTGTGCGTCCATCGCGGTCCGCTGAGTACTGCAACGAAATAAACACTCCACCGCGTATACAGTATGTAACTCGAAACGGAGCTAGCGAACAGGGTGACGGCCCTGAGATTTGTTCTCATCAGACCGGTCGATGACCACGATTCAGTCCCTTTAAACTTGACTTTTTACTATACAGCATTTCGTTCTTCTCTCTCACTCCTGCGCGAAACAGTGACGGAAACACATATATGATCTAACGTTAGCGATACATTATCAAGGTCGCCATAAACGACACCCACCTGCTTGCAAAAATCATCAAATACGGATAGACTGTAATTTTGTTTTGCTTCTTTGTGTTGGTGCGCTGTAAATACAATTCCATTTCATTGTCGTTAAATAGATGAAATCCGCTCGGTGTTATTTCACCATGCACTGCCGCACTGCTAGCATACATGCACGGGACGTTTCGTTCGCGCAGCGCAGATAAATACGTTGCACGGATAAGCTCAAATCGCGAACCCGCTGTCTGACGCCTTCTATTGTTGAAATTGCGATAGAATGTACTATCCGATGATATGAATGTACCATTCCATGTCCGTGAACTTCTCTGTCCCAGACTCACAGAATGGTATATTTATTTCTTATCATGTGACATACTTTAAACCAATCAACAAACAAAAATACATGAATGTCGTACATAATGCATTATACAGTGTGTCCCAGAAAAAAGCAAACCGAGATTGATGAAGATATTTCTATATCTTAAAAACAAATATGAAAAACAAGTTGTGCATGGTTGGAAAGCATATTTTCTCCTCTTTTATTTGATATCGGTCACAAAGATTCCCATTCACGCATGGCTGAGCAAAGACAAGGGACAGGGTCATAAAATAATTTGCACGAGCAAATTTGAAATTCAAACTCTCATGCTTGAATGTATTCTGAGCATCTTCGACATTGAAGGGCATCGTTGAAAAGCTGATTTTATCTTCTTTCATATGCTACCACATTTGTGGAAAATAAGTGTTGCATCAGTGAGAAAAGACAATTTGAAATGATGCTTGTTTTCAGAAATGTTCCAAAATGCATTCATTAACACTGTTTTCTAGAATTGGCAGCCAACAACCAAGAAATTGCCCTGCGAACATGATTCGGTGCCTATTGTTGTGTCCCGAGCAAGATATTATGTGAAGTCAGCCGTGCGTGAACCTTATGTTCTGCTTGCTTCCAGTTTCTCAAAATTTATTCATTTTTACAATCACGCTAAAACAGGCATGTTTTAATTTTACTTGTTCTCCGGCATACATAATTCATTTTTTACGCTTGAGGTGTCATATAAAAGACAGAATTCTGAATTTGTATGTCATGCTTTTGTGTTTTTTTTTAACAATTACATTTACTACCATGAAAATGGACTCAAAGATGGAATATGCGCGTGCAAATGCAATTTTGGTAGCACCAATATCCATTGTTTTAGTTCAATAATGCATGAACGATTAATAATAAGTAATGTATCAAATGAAAGAAGAGGAACAGAGCTTTACAATCATACCTAATTCATTGAAGAAATTATTCATAATGATAGAATATTTTTGCTATGAAATCCGGTTTCCTTTTTTCTGGGACACACTGTATAATCCAGTGATGCTACAGACGCTCTCATTTTTTTGAGAAACTGTTGAAAAAGTGAACGAGGTGGGAGGTAGCATTTGGAACAACTTTTATTAGGTTTGCTGCCCATCGTGACAATACCACACTGTCAGAAAGATTAACGGCAACGTTGTATAATCGATCAAAACTATTTTAATGAATATTTCCACCAGTTTCTTGTTGTCAAGGTTGTGTTTCTTTTGTTTCTTTCATTCAGGAACTTGCCGTCTAATCAAATTTCATCTATAATAAGTGGCGCTTTTACAATGTTATCGGTCTTGTTTGACCTGTAAGTACACCCTGACTGTCCAAAATAATTATGGTGGTAATTATGATACTGTGTTGTTATGATAAGACCAGTAGTAGTAATACAGTAGCTAAAACCATTCTATATTTTTTTCTGATGTAATACTACTCTCAAATTCACATCATGTTTCCCAGTTGCCTCTTACAACAGAATGGGGTGCGCGACCTGTTTGTTTACACAATGCAATGTCTGGGGAGTGTGAAAACATTCTGAAAATACATTGGCCGTATGATAAAAGTAGCATTGCTTGTAAGGCAATTGCTTACAAGCAGCACAGCATGGTTGTCAGAAGCACAAATCAAGCTCATGCAATTAGGTGATTTTTTTTAAAAACGTATAGCATAAAAAAAACCTTTTCCACTTGTTCTGACAAGGATTTGCTTGGTTTTTTCCAAGCTCACTCAATACCAGCTTGAGCACTTTGGCTTAATTATGAGATTCGAAGTTTAAACATGTCCATGCTCGTATTTAGACCAAACCAAAGCTGCACAAAAGGAGAATATCAAGAATACTATTTCTGGTTATATCAGAAAAATTGGGGAATAATATTTCCAGGAAAGGGGTTAAAGATTTAACTACAATCCAGGAGGTAACGTTCGTCTTTTGAAATGAATTCATCGTAAGCGTTGGCCGCGAAGTTGTGAAGATGGGAAGGCTTCTTCGCGCATACGTATTCGACTGCGTGGTCGGATCTGGCCTCTGTTTGTTTTTGTTTGCAAGCCGGCCGTGACGTTTGCTATTAGTATGGATGTTGGAGACCTTGGTAGGACTTGCTCACGAATGCAAGAAAACGGTTTGAACACCAGCAAAATGTTTTATGCATACGAAAGAAAAAAACGCATTGCGTGAAAATACATCTTTGGCTTGTAGGATGTTAGCAAGTGTTTTTATGTATACGGTCTATTAATTTCATGGGAGCACAAAGGCGGGTTTCGTATAATGCATTAAAATATTACGCGCGAGAGGAGAAGCATTTCCTGTCATGGGAGTTACGAAAGATCACTTCATTAATGTTTACAAATTTATGGATGTTTCTTTATGTGACCATCGAGGAACATTTCTACTGATTATTTCTGGAGTGTATGACGGTTGGAATCAATTTTGCATATTCTTGTTTTTGTCATACCGGACAAACCTGCAAACCTCGGGCAAACTATCAGGGTGTCAAGAACAACCTTTGTTTCAAAATGTTTTTGCAGGCAAGCAATAATCTGTGCTTGCAAAAAATTCCTAATTTTTATGCATATGGATTCAAACAAAAGGCTAGAAAAAGCAATTACTATTTTTTATGCATACGGCCCATTATTTGTAATTTGCGATTTTTTTTCTGTGCATTCATTAATATTTATAACTGTATTCTAAGATTTAATGTCAGCAGCAGATGAGCTATCGACAAATCCTCAGTTTACTTAAATGTTTCATTAGTGTTTGTCATTGTTTGTTTAAATTGAAGCTCAACAATGCTAGCCAATGTCTTTCATAAATCCTTCAGGACATGTTTTATTTCTTTTAATACAACAAGCGCGGATGTGCCGGAAGGCAACTGCGGCAAGTCAGTTTATATGATATACATGTACTATATCTCCGCCGTAATAAGTCTAATCACACCAAATTTGATTCATAACCAACATTTCATCCTTTGATCCACGCAAAATCTACAATATAATGTCGAAGATATATTGACAATTGGGTCGCTTTGGAACATTTCGTCGCTGAATTCACGAAGTGGCACGCGCGACCGAAGATACGCGAAATCACTTTTCGAGTAAAACGCGATTAAAAATTTTATCTGTCTTTCAACTGCTCATTGACATTTGTTATGAAGTTAAGCTGTATGATTCAAGCACAGATTGAAAGCCAAGTATCTACTCTCGCCTCCCATGTCGATCGTCCTAAAACTAAGTTCAAATCTTAACACAGTAAAGGTTCAAACGCAGGACGGTGTCGTTTTGTGGAAAATGTAACTTCAGTGTAGGAAGAATCCACGAAGTGGCACTTCGTGTAGAAAGCAAGTACGATTTTGCGCGCTCCCAAAATCTCACGAACGGCACAAGCGCGCGCGCCGTTCAGTTTTATGTACAGAACTGGATGGCGCGTAACGGTGCGCGCGCTTGTGCCGGTTCGTGGATTTTTTTACTGTAGATTTTCAGGCTCGCGTCGTTTTTGCACTTTAATTATCTCTTTAATTAGGGAGGATTGGGTTGTAATTTTTTTGTGAAATGGAAGACCACGGTCAGAGACTGACAAAACTAAAAATAACTCAATTTCGACTTCGGACGCAATTTTGGAGGTTTGTGCAACTTCGTGAATTC
>JZLH01S0110334.1:27150-37692 GCA_001188425.1 Eucidaris tribuloides | reverse complement strand
GGCTGAGCGTCTGGGTGCCCCCCAATGAGCTGACCCACGGAACGCCACTGGGGGGGGGGGGGGCTTGACGGAAACATGCGAGGGAGCGAAGCGACCGAGTGGGGGAGGGTGTGTAGGAACTTTTGAAAATACGCATAGAAAAGACGTGATTCTGGGCATGGTAAATGAATATTTTAAAGGTATATTTTTTGAAGAGTATTCGAGATTATTTTCAAAAAGATGACAGGGAAGTATGTGAAAACTGTAATTCAATATCTGAATATAAAAACGCCCGAAGTCCATTTCTTGTCAAATTGAATTAAACATGTTGCTTATACATGGGCTTATCTTGTGTATAAATGATAAATTTTAATTCACCCCGGAAGTGCCAAAAATAAAGAAGTGAAACCTAGTATGCATATAAGAATGAACCAAGTCCAGGACTTGGGTCATTCTTATATTCATATTATAGCGCCCTCTCTCTTTTAGAAGACATTTTACTATAGAAACTTACTATGTATACGATTCAAAATCAAAATACGAATCAAAAAAGAAACCCAAGTTCATCAAATAAAAAGGGAGCCCCCCCCCCCAAAAAAAAAAAAACTAAACATGTGAAGGTGAATTATGATTAAAAATAGTACAATTAAACTTGTATTTACGATGTTGTATTATATATCATAGTCAAATATAATTTTATTGGAAATGTTAAAAAATACTTAGCCTTTCTTGATTTACTTAAATGACTCCATGGACTTGGGTCTTGTTCTATATTCATTATATTTCAATTTGGGCCAGTGACACTTGCCGACGCGGCCGTGAAACCTCTGAACTGTGTTCGGTAGTGGTGTTTGTGCGGAGGGGTGATACCCCCTCCACACTAAGCGCAACTTTTGAAAAAATTTACGCATTAGAAAAGACTGATTCTGCGGCATGCGTAAATGAATATTTTAACAGGTGTATTCTATATTGTGAAAATTATCAGAGATTATTTTCAAAAAGATGACAGGGAAGTATGTGAAAACTGTAATTTGGCAGTGATACTTGCAAGGGAGTGAAACCCCTGAACAGGGGGAGGGTGTGGGAGGGGGGGGGATACCCCGTCCCACACGAGGAACTTTTTGAAAATACGCATAGAAAAGACGTGATTATGTGCATTTTAAAGGTAGGCTATATTTTATGAAGATTAGAGATTATTTTCAAAAAGATTACAGGAAGTATGTGAGAACTGTAATTAGGCAGTGATATTTGCGAGGGAGCAAAACCTCTGAACGGGGGAGGGTGTTGGAGGGGGATACTCCCCTCCCAGGGTAGGAACTTTTTGAAAATACACATAGAAATGAACGTGATTCTATAGGCATGGTAATATACCTACTTTAAATCTATATTTCATAAAGATAATTAGGGATTGTTGTCTAGTTTTCAAAAACATGTACAGGAAGTATGTGAAAAACTGTAATTGGGTAATCATACTTGCGAGGGTGTGTGTGTGTGGGTGGGTGGGTGGGTGAGTATGTGAATGAATATTATCACATACATGGAAATAACCCTGGTACTGTAGGCTTGTGTGTATGGATTTATATGAAATGTATGCGTATATATGTATATGTATATGTATATGTATATGTGTGTGTGTGTGTGGGGAGTGAGTATGTGAATGATTATGTAAAATGTATACGTGTGCTTGCGTGTATGTGGTTAAGTATACAATGGTGGATAAGCGTATGTCTGTCCGTGTTGTGCGAATTGTGTGCACACAAACGTAAACTTAAAATAAATAAGAACGATAAGGTCACACTTGAATTCACACTATTACTCCAAACCTCCAACATTGCACAACCCAGGACCACCCATAGGTAGTGTAGTATATTATTATCTATTATTATATTATTATATTATTATATTATATTATTAGTTATTTATTTTGTTATGCTCTTTTGTTATGTTCAATTATTTTTCATGTGTATATTAGTAGTACAAACTAAGAAATGCCGTGTTATATATACTTATTATTACTCTTGTAGCCATTTTGTTCATTATGGTGTAGACCCTGAAGAAGGCCGGAGGGCCGAAAGCTCGGCTTAATCAATAAAGGTGGTCAAAACAGCTACGTCCTTGTTTCAAATTTCGTCATTATTACACTTATAACAAGATGACACAGCCAGATGTGTTGAGGAGTAAAGGCCTACTATATCAATTATATATATATATATATATATATATATATATATCAATGACTTGTGCCACTTTTAACTAAAAACCTTCATAGCTTATTATTTGCGAGATGATTCTAGTGTTTTTTTAAAGGTTCCCAACCCCAAAGGCTAGCAGAACATGCAGATTTTGTGCACCGATATGTCCTCTGATATGAAATATGGCTATATCACCGTGAGTGCTATCAGAAGTTCACAGCCAACTTACTTATCCCGTCTTAAAGGTGAAGTGGCCACTGATATTACAGAGCAATCCACTAGTACTCTTCCACGAGCAAGAAGATCTACCCATGAAAGAGTCATCTTTAAGCCAGATTGCATCTTCTGTCGGAAAGAAGGAAGAAAGAAAGTAAAGATCGGAGGACAGTGGACAACAGAATCTCTCAGTAAATTTGAATTTGGAGGTGGAATATCTGTTTTAAAATTTAAATGCTGCAGAACAGAAAAATTACACGGAACTCCTCACAAGAATCAGAGGATATGATTTGTTCTCTTGTGAGGCACAATACCACACCTCTTGCCGTAAGCAATATGTGAATACATCAGTGCACTGGAGAAGCAGTTCTCTTCAAGCAAAGACGAAGCAGAGTGAGATGGAGATGGCTCACCAGGCAGCCTTCAATGGAGTGTGCGTGAGCTTTGATAAGGCTCTCATTGCAAAACGGGGTGTTTGCAAAATGACCGATCTACTGCAGCTCTACGTATCTATCTCCAGGGATCACCATTCCCCAATCCAAAATTCAGGTCAGAGAAACTTAAAGTCAAGCTGATGAATGCTTACCCGAAGTCACAGTCTTTTGTTCAGTTGGCAAAGAAAGGGAAGTTCCGGTCTCAACTGGTGTACAGCTCAGCTATTTCTACAGCAAATACGGTAACCATGGCATATGAACTAAGTGCTGCAGATAGAGCAAGAGATGTTGCTCTTCAGCTTGGCAAGGAAATCAAAAATGCTTTCCATAATGTATGATAGACCAGATGACAGCAAAGATCATCAAAGAACGTCTTCTCTACTTCTGGCAAGCGTACACCAGGATGATCTTTGCTGTCATCTGGTCTACCATCCATTATGTCCTGCATCATGATTCCATGGGCAGTGTGCACTGAACCTGTGGCTGTCAGCTGATCAAAATTGTCAAAATCAGAGTGGAATGTAGACTCTCCTTCTGGGTTCCTCACTATCTGCGGTGTCAAGAGACTTGACGATTCTTGGATTGCTGTGCCTATAGTGCAGTTTCAAGCTCAAGTGAGAAAGAATAGTTCCCACAGTGTCGGAACCTGTTGATCAGTGTGATGAGTTCTGCACTGCGGAACATGTGACGCAATGTCATACACAGGAGTATGTGCTTTGGCAGTTTCCACTGTCCATTGGTAACTGCCCTGCACAAGTCTTGCCCGATGGATTCTACAAGACGATTGGCTCTATCAAACATACTGACGTTCTCATAACCAACCAGCAGCACACGCAGAAATCTCTCAACTTCATCAGGGAGCATACTGTCGAAAGTATTAATGTTTCTGGCAGTTATGGGCCATGGAAGTGTAGCCTACCATTAGTCCAGGGGGAAGGATCTTTAACAATAAAACAAATGCGCAGCGGAAAGGTGGTTGAACTTTTCCCCACTGGATGGTTCTACAAGATTTATTAGGGTCATGGGTTAAGAGATCAGTGGCTCTAAATGTCCCTGACTATACCCTTAGGGAAAACTATTCCAAACATTGGAGCATACCACTCACACACGTCATTCAAGCGGTGACTCAATATACTACCAGGATGTAAACATTAAGTTATAATAACAAAACTAAATATGTGTTTTATTAATTACTATGGATAATCATTTGGTATAACTTGGTTTAACTATATTATAATTAATAACAATTCAGAGAAGCTCATTCTCACTTCATAAACTGAGGTTTATCACATTAATCTATTCATTCTATCAAAGTATCACTAATCTTATTCCATACTTATCTGAATTAACTTAAACACAGGCCATTAAACATGTTACCAGTCATTGAATGGGAGAGGGGGGTGTCGACGTTGTCGAACAAGAAGCATGGCGACAATGTACGATGTACAATGTACCTGAATTTGATGAAAGTTCAGAGATATGGCATAAGAAAGTCTGTCTTGACTAGTGGTGAAAATGGAAGTGTTATAGCATGCATAACTTAACATACATGTCAATAATTAACATAACTATATCAAAACAAATGTGCCATATGATTTTGTGACATTTTTGCATGATTAATTATTATTATACTGAAATCACATATTGGCCTAATAATCATCATTCCTTCTAACGTAAAATACTTGAAATTCTATTAAACGATTAAATATAATCAACATTACTTTATGTCTAAATACTAAATATTATTCACTTGCATGAATAATATAAATCACGTCACATGGCCTAGCTCGTGCCTTTGGCCTCTATAATTTTGATTCCGTAATCTTATTCATATTTCTTGGTTATCACAAATTATTGAATAAAATATTAAATTCTTATCTAAGGCTTACTCTACCACTTCTACATGCAACATTCAAAGAAGTGATTTTAGTTACATTTTTGTTCAGTAAAAGCTTTCAATCTAAATTATCATTAAGAGCTCTTGATATTACTCACGGATCGACTGTCCGATTGACCCGCATAATACCACTTGGTTGGAGTTGCCAAATATAACTTTCTCATTATAGAAAGCTCTTCGCTTTTCCACTTAAATCAGCACCACGCGCTGCATATAGTTGAGCTGAACAGAAATGCACTGTATGTCTTAAACTACTGATATAATAATATAAGTCAATAAAATACAACATAATATATCAGAAAAATTATATATAAACATCCACACAATAATAAAGAATATATCATACTGTATCACACTCATACAAACTTGCACAATTAAAACAGATTTCACTCAAGTATTAATCAAAAGTACATACCTGAATTTGATGAAAGTTCAGAGATACGGCATAAGAAGGTCTGTCTTGACTAGTGGTGAAAATGGAAGTGTGGAGCATGTGGCCGTGGATGATGCAAGGTGTGGCAGGATGTTCTCCTACCAGTTGATACCATTTAATTCATGGGAGCAACATACTTCCAATATTATTTATTTTACCAGGAAGTGGTCATTCATAATAAATCTCCGCCCACACAAATTACAATACAAGTGCATGGGTTCTTATACTCAGTGTTTACTTCTTGATGTATTATTTTACATTAATGATAAATATATGAATAATTAATTAGACACCCCTCTTCCTCTTAAATTTGGTATTATCCAAAATATAAAGAAAATAATAAAGGAGAGGTTCTAGAAACTTCCTTTCTGATGCAACTTCCTGTTGCCGTGCTCTCCCCAAAATCATGAGGTAATGAGTTATCCTCATCACTACCGTGGGCGTGAGCAGGTGGAAGATGGAAGAAAGTGAAACAAAGACATATTCATTTAGTGTGGGTCTACAGTAGTACTCCATACTATTCAATTTGGATAAAAATGGATAAAATAAGTTTCTGATTGCCATATTAGTAATTAATGTAGCTAATGAGTGCTACAGAAGGGTGTCTGAGCTTTGGAAAGCATTCTTGATTTCCTTGCCAAGCTGAAGAGCAACATCTCTTGCTCTATCTGCAGAACTGAGTTCATATGCCATGGTTACCGCATTTGCTGTAGAAATAGCAGAGCTGTACACCAGTTGAGACCGGAACTTCCCTTTCTTTGCTAACTGAACAAAAGACAGCGACTTGGGATAAGCATTCATCATGCGATCAGCTTGACTTTAAGTTTCTCTGACCTAAAGCTTGGATTGGGGAATGGTGATCCCTGGAGATAAGATACGTAAAGCTGCAGTAGATCGGTCATTTTGCAAACACGCTGTTTTGCAATGAGAGCCTTATCAACGCTTACGCACACTCCATTGAAGGCTGCCTGGTGAGCTATCTCCATCTCACTCTGCTTCGTCTTTGCTTCAAGAGAACTGCTTCTCCAGTGCACTGATGTATTCACATATTGCTTACGGCAAGAGATGTGGTATTGTGCCTCACAAGAGAACAAATTATATCCTCTGATTCTTGTAAGGAATTCCGTGTAATTTTTCTGTTCTGCAGCATTTAAATTTTAAAACAGATATTCCACCTCCAATTTCAAATTTACTGAGAGATTCTGTGGTCTACTGTCCTCCGATCTTTCTTCCTTCTTTCCGACAGAAGATGCAATCTGGCTTAAAGGTGACTCTTTCATGGGTAGATCTTCTTGCTCGTGGAAGAGTACTAGTGGATTGCTCTGTAATATCAGTGGCCACTTCACCTTTAAGACGGGATAAGTAAGTTGGCTGTGAACTTCTGATAGCACTCACGGTGATAGCCATATATTTCATATCAGAGGAATACTCCGCTGGCACCTGTTAACATATGCATCTTTTCCGGTGCACAGAATCTGCAGGTTCTGCTAACCTCTTAGTGCGTACATCATGTATTTTCTTGAATCTTTCTTGAGGGTTTTTCAGTTCTGACAATAGGATGATAGCTTCAGATTTACAGTTATCATCATGGATGATGTTTGTTTGCTCTTGTACAGATGCTGCACTGGGGGTGGGGCTTAATTTCGGCCTTTTGCTGGGTGCACTCATTGTTAGTTTTATTTGTAAGTTAATATCCATCACCAATCTAAAATCTATGCCAGACTTCTGCGTTCTATGCTAGACGATAATGCATACATCATGCAACCTGAGAATATACAAAGGGAAAAGAAAATGAGTTACTTACTAGAAGTATATGATATAAACATTCTGAATAAATGAAATAATGTAACAAAATATAAACAGTCATTTCATGTTCAACATTGATACCACGGCAAAATATTCAACTTGACTCACGTTTCTCGAACCATTTTTTAAAGCAAATGTGGCATAAAGGCAACAACTTATTTGGCAGCCATTTAGAAATGTTGGCCACCATTTTGAAACACAAGGTCTAGGATTGTTATCATTGCCCTCATTGAATTGTTTGGCCTCAAAAACATGGGTGTAGACACCAAAATTTTGCTTCTATAAACCTCAGAAACCGATTTATGTGCAAAAATCATTATACTTGGCGGCCATTTTGAAATTTTGGCGGCCATTTTGAAACATAAGATCTAGGATTATTATAATTGATCTCATTGAATTCTTTTACCTTGAAAACATAGGTATAGACGCCAGAATCAAGCTTCTACGAGTGTCAGAGACAGAGATATAGGCAAAAGTAGTTTTGAAATTGCGGTCATTTTGAAAATTGCCGCCACCGGAGTTCATCCCTATGGTTTCCATGTAAACATGTAAAATATCACTCAGAAGAGTCCAAGGAACAAAATGATACCACTCGCAGAGGATCTGGGGTGGGGTGCATGGGGACCTTATCCAGCCCGTGCACTATGTAGTAAAACGCCATAGGGAATACAACGCCGCCGACCGCATTTTCAATACACGCGATCAATCAAAACGTCGCATTTCTCTTTAACGTGCAAAGTCAATGCAGCGCAGATACGATTGTTTGCTGACCGCGTATTTGCATATTAAGTGCGCGCAGTTGTTTGCTGCGCTACAGTACATGTTTCCAATGGGATTTGCGCATTTTATCGAAAGTTTGTATGGTTTGTATGGTTTAAAATCCCCACTATCTCAGAAAATATAATAAATTGCTGCCTAGAAATTTTACCCGAAATAGAGTAGGACTTGTACTTTCATTTTCTGCAAATATCTCAAAATCGATATTTTGACCGAAATCGACCGATATGACGGTTCGGATGAACGCCGACGACTTAATGAATATATTCTCATTCTCAAGTGTCTTAAGAACGCATTGTTTTCCTACATTACTTATGATCCTATGATATGTTTGCAGAAATAAATAAATTCAAATTCAAATTCAAATTAAACTTTTAAAACACCCAGAGATGCACACGCCTAGTATACTAAAAAAAAACCATATACTCACACCCACTACCAACATAGAGCTATGGAGACACACACAGACACACACGCGCAGAAACACACAAAGACAAACACATACAGATACACAGACACATACAGACACATGCAGGCCTACACAGACACAGAAACATACAAACACACATACACATAACCACATACAGGCACACACAGACTTACACAGACACATACATACACACAAACATACACAGGCACACAGAAACTCCCAAACCCCGTATACATGTAATCCTATATACCCCCATCCACTACCAACACACAGACACACAGGGAAACCCACAGACCATGCAGATAAAAAAAAAACAGACACACAGACTTACACAGACACATACATACACACAAATATACACAGACACACTGAGACGCACACACCCCGTATACATGTAAGCCCCTATATCCCCCATCCACTTCCAACACACATACACACAAGGAAACCCACAGACACATACAGAGAAACAAATAGACACATGCAGACTCACAAACATACACATGCAGACACAGACATTCAAACGCACAAACACACAAAAAATACGTCATCCGAAAGATCAGATCTTTCTGATGAGGTATAATTCAGATAACCTTAACCCCTTATTAACCTTTTGGACGCTCTAATGTAAAATATAGTCGAAAATCTCGGGGGTCCCCCCACCCCGAGATTTTTCATTAATAATAAAAACAAACTAAAGACATTCAGAATCTGTTATATGTTTTATATAACTTTGGGGCATAAACCTTTCAAATAAAAGAAAAATCGCCAAAACTAAACTTGACCTGTAAGTATGTATTCAACATTTATTCATATTATTCATTATACTGCATTCTCCTTGCTTTCGTAAATTGTTAATATCTCAAATGTTAATGGAATTATTTGTTTTTAACTTTTGACGAAGGGTCTTGCCTTTTTTGTAAACATTGTGTTAGATTATTCAGTATATGCACAGGCAATGATATTGAATCTAGGGTTAGGCATGGGTGTTTAAATGTCCTCAGATCTGTTTATTTACTACAGTGAACTGATCCTCAGTGAATTCGACAAATGGATGGGTGTTGGAGGTGGAGGAAAGACATTATAAATCTGTGATATGTACGTGATAGAGTTGTACTAGCACAATATCTGGAAGTCACCTTTCATGTACTGATCTATAAATGTTTCACTAGTGCCAGCACTACTGTCTAAAGTTTTACATTCTAAGGTGTTAACTTATCTATTCAAACAATCATGTCAGTCAGCTAACAAAGTTTGAACAGTTTGAACAGTGACTTAGCTCAAGTCACATGTATTAATAGTAACCTGCATTTTACAGTTTATCGTGACCTTGGCTCGACAAAAACTTGTTGAATTTTAAGGAGAGGTTCTGTGTGTGGATCAGTACTCTGCTTATTACCTGAGATAGCTTTAGCACTCTGTGGCATTAATTCTGGAATTACTTACCAGCCGCGGTTCTAGGGGGGGGGGGTTGGGAGGCTTTGAGCCCCCCACCCCAAAAAAAAAAAAAAAAAATCCTCAAGCCCCCCCACTCAAAAAAAAACAAATCGAACCAAAATGTTTTACAGTGAAAATATTAATGGATAAACTAAAGCGATCTAGCAAAGATTATATATTAATAGAAAGAAGTTATAAAACTTAATACATATGTATTTACCATGCCCAGAAACGCGTCCTTTTCTTACATATTTTCAAAAAAGTTCCTACGCTTGATCGGTCGCTTAGCTCCCTCGACTACCCATTTACATTTTTTCACATAGGCTTACTTACTGTTCATCTTCTTGAAATACTAACAACATCCCAATAATTATTTGCATAAATATACGTTTAAAATATGTTTTTACTGCGCTCAGAAACATGTCTTTGCTACGTGTATTTTAAACATTTCTTGCCGTGGGTTCCCTATCCCACACCCGTCTCCCTCCCCCTCGCAAGTATGAATACCGAATTACATTTTTCACATACTGAACATCTTTTTGAAATCCTGAATCTTTATCAAATATACCTTTAAAATATCCATTTACCATGCCTAGAAAACACGTCTTTTCTGTTCGCATTTTAACAAATTTTCTAACGTGGGAGGGGAACCCCTCTCACACACACACACTCCTCCCGTTCGGTCGTTTCGCTCCCTCACAAGTATGACTACTCACATACAGTTTTCCATATACTTCATGTAGGCCTACATCTCTTTGAAATCCTGACTACAATCTGTGATAATCTTTACAAAACCTTCAAAATATAGGTATTTACCATGCCTAGAATCACGTATTTTCTATGCGTATTTTCAAAAATGTTCTCCCGCGGAAGGGGGTTACCCATACCCTCCCCCATTCGGTTGCTTCACACCCTCGTAAGTATGATACCCGATCCGTAATCTT
>JZLH01S0110334.1:15922-27080 GCA_001188425.1 Eucidaris tribuloides | reverse complement strand
AATAACATATACCATTGCAATATGTATTTACTATACCTAGAAACCCGTCTTTCTATGAATATTGTCAAAAAGCTCCTATCGTGGAAGGGGTATGCTCCCTCCCACATCTTCCCCCATTCGGTCGCTTCGCTCCCTAGCAAGAACGAGTACCCAATTACAGTTATCCATATACTTCCTGTACATGTTTTTGAAAACCTGACAATCCCTAATAATCTTCATGAAATATATCTTTACAACAATACGGTATATTACTATGCTAGAACCCATCTGTTCTATGCGTATTTTCAAAAAGTTCCTACTGTGGGAAGGGGTGTCCCCCTCCACACCCTCCCCGTCGGTCGCTTCGCTCCCTCGCAAGTATGACTTCCTTGATAAAATATTACATTGCGCAAAACGTGTATTTACCATGTCTAGAAAAACATCTGTATTTTCAAAAGTTCCTCCCGAGGAGGGGGGTGCCCACACCCACACTATCACTCGCAAATATGACTTCCAATGTCAATCTTGATAAAACCTACCATTGGCAAAAAAAATTACATGTATCATGCCTCGAAAACCCATCTTTCTATGCGCATTTTTAAAAAGTTCCTAGTGTGGGAGGGGGGCCCCCCCTCCACACCATCCACCGCTCGGTTGCTTCGCTCCCTCGCAAGTATGACTTCCAATGCCCTAATCTTGATAAAATATACCGTCGCCAAAAATATGTATTTACCATAGCCTATGAAAACATCTTTTCTATGCGTATTTTCAAAAGTTTCCTAACGTTGAAGGGAATACCCCTCCCCCCATTCGGAGGTTTCGCTCCCTCGCAAGAATCAATGCCCAATTACAATTTTCACATAATTCCAGAAATCTTTAGGAAATAATCCCGAATAATCTTCATAAAATATACATTTCAAATATGTATTTCACATGCCCAGAATCATGTCTTTGTATGCGTATTTTCATAAAGTTTCTACCGTGGGAGGGTATACCCCATCCCACACCCTTCCCCCGTTCGGTCGCGTGCTCCTCACAAGTATGACTTCCCAATCCCTAATCTTGATAAAATATACCATTGCCAAAAGTTATGTGTTTACCATGCCTAGAAAAAACGTATTTTCAAGCGTAATTTCAACAAGTTCCTACCTTGGGAGGGTAATCCCCCCCTTCACAACCTCCCCCGTTCGGAGGTTTCGCTCCCTCGCAAGTATCACTGCCCCATTACAATTTTCACATACTTTCTGTAATCTTTGAAAAAAATCCCTAATAATTTTCATAAAATATACCTTTCAAGTTTGTATTTACCATGCCAAGAATCACGTCTAT
The DNA here is from genome assembly GCA_001188425.1 of Eucidaris tribuloides. NCBI lineage: Eukaryota > Metazoa > Echinodermata > Echinoidea > Cidaroida > Cidaridae > Eucidaris > Eucidaris tribuloides. The sequence goes on along the minus strand of JZLH01S0110334.1, from coordinate 25,772 downwards.
TGTTTGCGTATTTTCAGAAAGTTCTAACCGTGGGGGGATATCCCCCTCCCACACCCCCCGCTCGGTCGCTTCGCTCCTCGCATGTTTCCGTCAACCCCCCTGTAGCCCCCCTTAATTTTTTGCCCTCTAGAACCGCGCCTGATTACTACATCATCTTTGCTGCAATTGAGACATGTTGTTGAGCTTATGCTCGACACCGATTTCGTCTGGAATAACTGCTTAACTCTGCCATTGGGATTCATACTCATACCATTGGGACTGCTACTAATGCGGATTATCTTGATCATCTGGTTGGACTTTTATCATTTGAATAAGCGTTTTCGCCGTGTGGACTAGTTCCTTCATTAACACCAAGTGTTGTGAGTAACTTAGTCTAATGTACATTAATGTATCTTAAGAGAGTAACCTAATTTAATGTGATTTGTGAAAGCTTAATTGTTATGTCTTGATTTAAAGGGGAAATACACCATATAATAAATAATAAAAAAAATCAGAATATTGGTGTCATTTTGTTTCATCTTTTCGGTTGTGAATTGATCGTAACACATTAATTAACTAGATGTTAATTCGTCACTAAGACGAATTGGTGATCGCGTAACGCGCTCCGATCATTAAATTTAAATAAAATGTGACAAACAATGCATATCAATAACCACGGTACCGCGATCACCAAATAAAAAGAAAACTAAAGACATTCAGAATATGTTATTGGTGTGATGTGACCTTTGGGCATAAAGCTTTCAAATAAAAGAAAAATCGCCATAACTTAAACTTGCACTTTAACGTTGAACTTAAAATTCACAAGAAAAATGCTTCTTGTGAAATCAGTACGTGTATATATATATATGTATATGTATTATTTATAAAACAAAGTCAGTAATGTTCTGCTCGGAGATTGTAATCAATACTTGACACAAAAATAAAATAAAAACTGTGTAAACACTGTATATATATATGTATATATATTATATTATATGTATATATATGTATATATATACATACAATATATATAATATATATATATATATATATATATATATATATAGATATATAGATATTCAGTGCGTCCAGGAAAAAAAGGAAACGAGATTGTCTGAAAATATTTTTACATTTTAATAACAAATTGAAAAAAAAAAATCGTACATGTTGGAAGCATATATGGTCTTTTTTTAATTTGATAACCGCGTCACAAGAGATTCCCATTCACGCATGGCTGAGCAACGACAATGAGAAGGACACGGTCAATTTGCACGAGCAAATTTGAAATTCAAACTGTCAGTGTTTAAATGTATTCAGAATATCAGACATTAAAGACATCATTGAAAAGCTCATTCTATCTTTTTTAATATGATACCACATTTTGTAATAAACAAGCGATGCATCAGTGAGAAACGACAATTTAAAAAGATGCTTGTTCTCAGAAATTATTTCAGAATGATTCATTAGCCCTGTTTTCTGAATTTGGCAGCCAGCAACCAAGAAATTACCTTGCGAACATGATTCGGAGCATATTGTTGTGCCCGGAGCAAGAAATTGTGTGAAGTCAGCCGTGCGTGAAACTTTTTGTTTAGCTCGCTTCTAATTTCTCAAAATGTACACATTCAAAAATCACCGCTAAAACAGGCATGTTTTAATTTTACTTGTTCTCTGGCATACATCATTCATTTTATACGCATGAGGTGTCGGATAAAAGAGGAAATTATAAATTTCTATGTCAGGCGTTTGTTTCTTAAAAATGAACATGCACTCAGTAAATTAAATAATGCGTGAACGATGAATGATAATTAAGTTATGTATCAAATAGAAGAAGAGAAACAGAGCTTTACAATCACATCATAATTCATTGAAGAAATCATTCATTATTATAGCTATTTTTGCCATGACCTCCAGTTTCTTTTTTTCTGGGACACACTGTATATATGTAAGCGAATGTGATGAATTTAATCTGTGTTGATAGTTTTCTTAGACGAAAAATGGTAACACTGAAAAAAATGTTCATTTAAATTTGGATGAAATTTTCAATATTTGTGCTGTTGTTGTACAGAACGGACTAATGATAGGTTCTTATGGGTATCTTAGTATCAAAAGAAAAAAAAATATGATTTTTCGTTTGTATTTTCTGATTTTTAAAAAATAGTTTTTAATGTCAAGAAAGCGATATATTTGGAAAAAGGGTCATTAAATTGGATGTTCATAGACATTAACTGTAATGTGGTAAGGAGTGCACCTACTCACTTCTGATTGAGATAAGTTTGCAACATGGACATTTGATTATCTTCATTTTGTATTATCTTATAAAATGTTTTATCAACTCTTTTGTTTTCACTTGTACAGAATAAATTTTGTTATTTTCAAAATTCGTGAAGTCTAAGCTTTCTAATGGATTTAGTTTGTAGGGAATAGCTTGTATGGTCCTTGAGATATTCTCATTTTGATGCGTAAACAGATCGATTGATGCTCCACGTACTTGGACTTCTCCGTAATTTCTCCGTAATTTGTGCCTTTTTCACCTTATATTTAAGTTCCTGGTATATATTATGGATTGTTCGGTGACTCAGTTTATTGTGGATATTGTTACTACCGTTGCGAATTATTTGCGAAATGTCTAAACATACCAATGAACCTTGGTGCATGTAGTACACTACCTTCCAGCTCGCGGCATCTATTGTGCGTTCGGAAGGCGGACGCGGCCGAAAGAGGCAGTGAAGGAAGGTTACGCCAGACCTCGTAAGTCACCTAACGTATGTATTATATTAAGTCTAATGTATGTACGTATGCATCGCATCAAGAGGCAAAACTGGCTCTCGGTACATCCTAAATGGCGCCTCTCAGAATGAACTCAACCCAGGAGAATTCCAGGAAATATAAATTTTCGCTTCAAACTCCCGAAATATGTCACAAAATCTAGTCTTTCTTTATAGTACGGAGCAGATTCTGAAAAAAACAGCCCTGGAAAGTGACTTTCGTGCAACCCACTTCACATCTCAATTCTGACCCCGATAGGATGGTAGATAGACCCTATAGAACAACCCTAGGTACTGTGTATAGTCAAATTGTGGTATCACTTAAAGATATAGGCCTTTGAATTTAAAGAACATTTCACCAGAATTATCGAAAATCAAGATTAATCGGAAAATAATTTGTTATATCTTGAGCTGTTCGTGATGAAATCTCCCACAAAATGATATCAAATATTAGAATCAACCTCAGCTTCCAGTTGCATGATATATTTTATATATGACCCCTTGCTGACCTCACATTAAAGGCGAAAAGTATATACGTCACATTATACAGGATGGCCAAAAGAGAATGCAACACCTGCCATTGTTGATTTCTTCAACATCATCGGCAAAATGGTCTTGATGTGTAAATCATCAGTTAGAAAATTCTTTCCCAACAAAATGTACCCTGTTCATCGATTTTGGGTAAGGCGTTTGATCTAGGACCATTTTTTCTTGAGCCAATGTTGATTGCAAAATGCCGAGCCTTTAATCCATGTGTCATCGCAACGCGGAATATGTTGTCTCAATGCAGCGTGCCATTGTTGATCAGACAAAAGTGACTATGCCCTCCTGTTGTCTATTGTTATTCTATCGCACGCCTGTCTGACGCCAAGAATTATCCTTCGCCCGAGATCGCTGTTGTTAAAAAGGTGGGCGAATTTGATAAGCTACATTGTCCCTCAAAAGTGACTAGGATCCAAACGCCATAATTTAAAGCAGTAATTATTATCATCATTTTGTTGGAAAAAGAATTTTCCTAACTATTAAAGCAAAAAAACAATGACATTTTGTCTATGATGTTGAAGAAATTAACGTTCGCAGATGTTGCATTCTTTCTGGGCCTGTATGATCTCATTAAAGGATTGTGTTCTCTTTAGTTCAAATTTTCTTTCCAGTAAGAGCAAAATGATTTTGTTTTAATTGCCTGTGTTGAAATGATTGCATAATTAGTTTTTAATGTGTTTATAAGTAAAAATCGTATATATTCTGGAAATCGCATAATAATTTTCTTTACCTGATGTCAAAGGTTGAAGCTACACTATACATTTCATATGAAATGTTTAGAATGCATATCGAAATTACAGTGTAAGACGAGGTATTTTTTATCGAATCCATCAAGATTTGATAGGGATATCATTATATAATTTTGTTGGGAAAAGAATATTCTAACCATAAAAAAAAATTGCCGAATGATGTTAGAAGAAATTAACGACCATAGGGTTCTTTCTGGTTCTGTATAATCTTGGTAAACCGATTTGTTGTTTTTTTAGTTCAAAATGTTCTATCCACTGTTCAGTAGTGCTAAAGTGATAGTAATGGAGATCTATTTTAAAGAAAGTTATTCGGAATCTTTATTTACATTTTTCTGTAGTTCAACGGTGAACTGTGTATATTCTACGGAAGCTGATCGGTTTACCTCATCTTCATAAAACGTTACACTGTAAGTTGTACATGATTGAAAGACGTTTTTCACCTAACCAATGCCCCAGATTCGGGTAAATATGCACGTTTTAGAGAAAAAGAAACAACAAATCATCTGCTGGCGTCACCAAAAATTCCTAAATATGATATGCGCTTTTCAAATTAAAGGGAATGCATTTAGAAGGATCTTTTTCTTTTATTTTTGCACAAAAAAAAAATCTCTTTAATTTCATAATGTACCTTCATATAAACGTGAAATCAGTTTTAGGCATATGTCTTGAGAATAAAGGGACACTCTTGGAATTTCCATGATGCTAGTTTAAAAAATTGTAAGGCATTTGTTCCTTGAAAGGAGTTATTTATATCATGACACCAATATCACACACCATTATCTGTCAAACGCTGTGACGCCTTATAAGGTAAAAAAATTCACGACTATAACTCCTCCTATATTCATCATTTTATCCTTAAATATCGATGACCAATTTACTGCCAAACTTGCCTTTACATCAACGTATTGACCTGCGTGAAGTTTTAAAAGATGATTGTACGGTACCAAACACCCTCCCAGAGAATAACATTTTTCTTGTATAAGGTTTCTTCAATGATTTGATTAGCGGACATTGGACTATATTGCTTTGGGATAATATTTTTTATATGTGGTATCTCCAAAATGATGAAATATACACTCAGAGAGGCGTTACGTACAATTTGCCACCTGATTGTACTGAATTTACGCCCGGTGCCTGTAAATATTTTCCTGAATTATATTTGATAGTTATAGAATGGAATTGAACACTACAGTTCATGGTAAAATGATACCATTTCAAAAGGAAAACCATGAAAATTTGACAGGACGTTTCTCAGTCCAGCATTCATTTGCGTACGTAATACGGTATTTACTACAAACGTTGGTCATGGAAGGATACAGATTTTAACAACCGGCGCTGGAATTATGTTGCAATAATATTGATCATATCAATACCATATTGAATGATTAACAGAGCAAATAACAATTCCAGTCGATTACAATACAATACACTCCACTGAATTTATTGCTGACCATAACATTGCCATTTTCATATAATATTCTCCATCTTAATGGATTAGACTGGTTTCATATTGTTAAAAAGAGGATGGATAATTGCTACTTTTATTTCATTATCTTGCCACATGAACTTGAGGGAGCATATTTGGGTGATTAAAATATACCTTATGTGAAAGTTATAACTTCTTCATGAAGGCATCACCCTCTCTCTCTAAAAAAAAAAACAAATATAAACCTTACTAGCAATGTATGGACGGAAATTATTTTTAAGACAATTCGTACACAGTGAATCGTTTGTTATGCATGTTCCTCGTTACCATGACTATGGAAGGTTAAGTGGAATCTTTAAGCGTCATAAAAAACGCATGAATCCAATCCTAATGTCATATTTTAGAAGCAAATGCTAAACAATGAGAAATAGTCTCAAAATAGCGGAAACAAATCTGGATCGTTTATCAGATGATACAGAACAACTGAATGATTTTCAAAATCACTGGTAATGACTTAATTGTCGGAAAATTGTTCATGTTTCGAAACCACTGTACTGAAACAAAAACAACAACAAAAAATCAATCGTCAAATTTTCCCTGTAATTTAGTTCTCCTCGTAAAATTGTATGTATGAACCAATAATTTACTGACGTAGTGTATGAATAATCCAATATGAGTTGTATTTTGATAGAAAAATTGGTCGTTATAATGAGTAAGGAGATGTGCAAGAGATAGAAATGTAATTATCTAATTACCAAATTATGTCAATTGGAAATATTCAAGCACTACTTTTATGGAACAAGTCTACTCTGACTTTTTGGAAAAAACTGCACACTCGTCTCTAATTTGGCATACGCGTGCTATACATGTACATTTTAATCAATTATACGCATTTTATTACCAAAATAACTGTGGCAGTATGACGTTGATACGATTAGTGCATTATATGAAATGTATGTTAAGAGTCAACATAAACATCAGTATAAGTCTACATAGCTGCACAAGACTATTGTCACGAAATACACGAAGTAGAAGAGTGATTATCGAAGATAACAGCTCCGAATAAGTTACAATAAAAGCTAGTATTTGTCTTAAAGGGAAATGACATGATTGGGGGTATAGACTTCAGCTTGGGCTGAAACTACTCTAGAATTAAGTAAACTATGCAAGGATTTCCTGTGAAAATCTCTTAGTCAAACGTTGACTCATTCTAAATAAATAATGTCAATATTACTCGTGGCACGGAAACCTGCTGTATGGCTTCTCTATGGGGCCTATTTTATCATCCCCTGGATAAAATTAAGACACTCATATGTTTATCTTGATTCTCCTTAGGTAAACAAATTACAGACAGATCCTTCTAGCCTGGGAAGATCCACTCCTGCTAGTGTATAGTTGGTATAATATTTCAACTCATGTGGTTCTTGAGGCATTTTCAAGTGTTCCCAATCATTCACTAACCTTTAATACTTTTGCAGACGCATTGTAGTATTGATCAATTTGTACGGTATTCAACATCATGCACCTTCTCCATAAATTACCCAGGAGTTACATTTGAACAGTTCTCTTATTAGGTTCTTTACAATATTCAATGATTTCCAACATTAATTATACTTAGACAGTTAGATCTTAGTTGTTGTGATTGCTACTAATTTTCGCCACAAAGTTCTATTACAGGTCGTTATTTCGAAGGTTTGTTATTCCGAAAAATCGTTTTTTTTTCGACGGTTCCTTGTTCTGGAGGATCACAAACTCGCAATTTGTATTTAAAAAACACCCTTTCATTCAGGTACATAAATGAGTCTTTTGGATTAACGAATCTTGGAATAATGCACTCCCGATATTCGTTCCTCAGACCAATACTGTATTTCATAGTGGTTACTTTATATACCCCCTATAACCCGTTAACGGCATATTTGTTAAGCATAGTACATATATATTTGTTATATAACTATTCATTTGAATACTGCGTGAAAATGGTCTGTGATTATCATCGGCAGACATCACCCGTTTTACGACAACCTATGGACTGACATAGTACGATAATAATGTCACTGATCATGATTTAAAGACAGAAGTTAAGAATCAGCAGCGATTATAAATACTCTTCATATCTCATTTGTATGGAAAGGACGTACATGTGTCATTCATAGAATCAAAGAATTAAAAGGAGTTCGATCCTGTCTACAATAATAATTCATCTTCGAGTTAAAATATAAATATTGGAATATTCGTCATCGAATTTTAGTTTTAATAATACACAAAACAAAATTAAAACTAGATATTAATTGTCACTAAAGACGAATTGGTGATCCGCGTAACCGCTCCGATCGTGAATTTAAAGAAAATGGACAAGCATGTATATTTAATTGCATGATGAAATATGTCTCTCATCACCTGAAATGTCTATCAAACATTAATTGAAAATACGACGTGCGCAAACGCGTTCGTCACGACGCGCGGACGGTTATGATAGCACCAGTGGTGACCTTTGACTCGAAGTTACTGTGTACCAAGTTGATTATTTACTCGATTCCATTCATGAGATTTGCGCGAAATACGATTTACGTTGTGACGTCATAGATGACACCACAAGTATTCTGCATGCCAAAGTTGTGCCTGAACTCTGATCTAAAGATCATAGGCTATCAGTATGAGCAATACAAGGTAGGGGTCATCACGTTTATTCTCGAGATAAATAGACTGATTTAAGACTTAATACTTAAACGTACGCGTACGCGTTCGTCGTGACGCCCGACACGCATATGATAAGCACGCAGGATGACCTTTGATCTGAAGTTACTTTGTACCAGGTTTGGTGATATACTTCTACTCCAGTCATGATACTGCCGAAATACAGTTTTCTTTGTGACGTCATAAATGACGTCACAACGCTTTGGCATAGAAAGCAATGTCTGAAATGCTATCTACTACGCATCATAGTCTATCAATAATAGCATAAAAGTGAGGTCACGTTAATTTACGAGAGTAATGAGTGATTTAAAAATACCCTTATTCACTACGCGCGTAACGCAGCGCGCATTTACGCGTTTTGACTTGTAAGCGATATTTTGGGTCCTAGTTGTCGGAAAGGGCTTCTATCTGATGTAGAATTCATCAGAATCCAATCCTCGAAAAACGACGATATTCGGTCGCGAAAAAGGTTGCAGCGCAAAAAACGCGCGGCATACGCGCGCCCACTAAAATGCCCAAATGACTGAATCATATTACCGTTAATAAGAAGTCATCTTGCGAGGCATTTTAATTTTTGACGCGCCGTACACGCAGTTGAAGACGGCGCGCGCGCCAAGTGGTTTGACCAAAAGATGGACGCATGACCTGAACTTGACCCTTGACCAAGTTTTAGCGTATATTATTCGACCGCCGGCTCGAGATATCGCAAATGTGTAGATTAGCTTTTTTACAATGACGTCATAAATGACGTCATAGGTGCTCTATCACATGACTGGCGTTACACACAATCGACCGCGTATTAACATGAGTCATAACTATGCCCTTAAGTTACACGATTATTAACACTATCGCTTCTTGAGTTATACGTCTGAACAAAAAGTGACAGAACAGAACAACATAAATAAGAAACAAACAAACATAGAGAAAATTTGTACAATCTAAATGGTGATCCGCGGTTACGCGCGATTCCACCAAAAAGTTTTATAATACACGGTAAACTTGTCCTTTATGGTTGAAATACCTCATTAAGTGCGGAACAAGCTGTCCTTCACACCGTTTTCCTAAACTTGCTAATAGATATTTGAAGAACTCACAACCAGAATTCTTTTAAATTTAAAGGAAACAATGAGTAATAGACCTTTAATTCGTCGACCTGAGACGAAATTTGGTGATCCGCGTAAAACGCCTCCGCATCATTTAAATCGGAAAGAAATGTGCAGCGATAAATCAAGTTTTATTGCATGATAAAATATTGCTCCCTCATCACGTTTAGAATTTTATCAAGCGTTGTTGCAAATCGAATGTGCGCGTACCGCGCTCGCCCAACGCGCGGACGGTTATGACTAGCCTTTATTGATGACGTTTGCCTGAAGTTACTGTGTACCAAGTTTACTATCACACTCTACTCCCGTTCATAGAGATAGCGGAACAACCGATTTTTTCTTTGTACGTCATAAGATGACGTCAGCAGAATTTGTCATAGAAAGTGATATCTGTAGACCTTATCTACGCAATATAGCTATCAAGATAAGCAATAAAAATAGGGTCACCTTAATTCTTGGAGGTTACGAGCAATTTAAAAATGCTCGTTTTTCACTACGCGCGCACATGGCGCGCGCATTTATGTTTTTGGGCTATAAGCAGATATTTCGCGGTCTGATGGTCAGGAAAGGGTTCTAAACGATGTAGAATTT
>JZLH01S0110324.1:31715-50390 GCA_001188425.1 Eucidaris tribuloides | reverse complement strand
TGTGTGTGTGTGTGTGTGTGTGTGTGTGTGTGTGTGTGTGTGTGTGTGTGTGTGTGTGTGTGTGTGTGTGTGTGTTTGAGGGGTAAGAAGGTATCTATTCATACACCTGGATCACAGTCCTACACTAATTGTGTCAACCGCGATAGTTTTAATTCATCTTTCCCGTATAACTTTGATTATACAACTGCCTTGGTTAAACTTTTAAATGATCTTCTACTGGCCGTAGACAAGGGTAATGAAGCAGTGTTAGTCCTCCTGGACTATACAGCTGCTTTTGACACTATCGACCACAGTTTGTTTCTTCCCCGCCGCGAAAGTGAATTCTCCATCTCTGGAACTGTTCTTGAATGGATCTGTTCATATCTCCACAGCCGTACCCAACGAGTCATTATCAATGACACGCTTTCTGCACCATTCCCGCTGATTTGCGGGGCACCGCAATGTTCCGTCGTCAGGCCACTTCTTTTTCTTCTTTATACCAGTCCACTTTCTAAAATTATTAAATCTCATCAAGGCGTTCAGCATGTATAGTGTATGCTGACGATACACAATTTTATGTTACATTGAAACCAAGTGGAAAGATCGAAGCAGCTCGAATACTGCACAATAATTTGCCTCGAGGACTTTAAAGTCTGGTCCTCTTACAACAAGCTCTGTCTCAATGAACAAAAGTCTGAGATGATCCACATATCTTCCAAATTCAGAAACACTAATTCATTTCCGGACTTGGTTATTGATAATGTTTCTGTAAAGAGTAGTGATTGTGTACGTGATCTTGGTTTGTTGATTGACAAAAATCTCACTCTGCAACAGCATATTAAGCACGTTTGTAAGTCTGCGTCTTTTGGAATGTTCAAAATTGGGAAGATCAGGAAACTACTTGACCGACCCACGACTGCAAAATTAACCCAGGCATTTGTTTCCTGCCACCGTGATTATTGTAACTGTATTTTCTAACCTCCCTCATTCATACTTACTTCCACTCCAACGGGTACAGAATTCTGCTGCAAGACTTGTCTCCCTCTCTCGGAAATCCGAGCCCATAACCCCAATCCTGCGTTCTCTCCACTGGCTTCGAATACATCACCGTATATCTTTTAAGGTTCTTCTCCTTGCATACAAAATTGTGAACGGGCAAGCCCCCAAGTATCTCGCAGATCTCATTTCTTTACGTTCCAGTACTTCCTCAAGACCTCTCCGTTCATCTTCTACAATGCAATTGACTCCTTGACCTCGCACTTCCACAAACTATGGTGATCGCGCTTTTTCTGTAATTGCCCCTTTTCTCTGGAATTCTCTACCTGCCCATGTACATCGAGCCACTTCCGTGAACCAGTTCAAGACCCTGCTGAAAACTTACCTTTTAATAAATAGTTCTCTGGAATGTCCCAGTTGTAGGTCGGTCAATGGGGGTGCACACCAACTTTGATTTTCAGTATTCACTAATTTAAGTATTTATTGTTTTGAATTACTTAAGGTTTCTTATAGAATTTTTCCTTTTGCATTTAACTTTAATTGTTGGTATTATATCATAGACAGAAAATAGTGCGCTAAGAAACGCCCGTATTAAGCGCCAAATAAATGTTTTGTATTATTATTATTATAACTTTGAGTATACAATTGTCTCACACTTAGCCAGTTTGGACACACAGTCAAGTAATTTGGTCAGGATAAAGGTCAATCCGATTCACTTATCTAGTACTATCCTATGGGTCGGGGTTTGGGGCTAAGAACCTCAATCGACCAAAGCAATGATCCCTCGATCTAACCTCACCATAGTCAAGTCAAGTACATTTCTTTATATCATCAGAAATGTCCGCTGTCTACCCTTTTCAAGTTTACTCGTATCAACAAGTACATTCCTTAATCCTCCACCTCTTATCGCTCTTATCACATGGCTAGCATACACAAGCGTTCTCTTTTGCGCTACCTTCATCAGTTCTCTGTCTCGGTTTGCTCTGTTCAGGACTTCTTTGTGGAAGATTTCCCAAGCAAGATTATTCTTTGCATTTTCCACAAGCACCACATTTCAAAAACACTCGGCAAAAAAAGTTCTTGGACACTTATAAAAGTTAAAATATTCCATATAAATTTTTATTAAAACGCACATTATTGTATATCAATATGACCAGACATTATTACACTTCCAGTATGACATGAAGTTAACATGTGAGTAGTCATGCATGGCTGATTACAAGCATTAAACAATAGCAAGGTCAGTAAAAAAAATTGCAAGAAGTGGAGCAGTCAGTCTTTCAGTTGTGAAAGTTTATGTGGCATAAGATCCATTGAACGACAAACATTAAAGTTAAATGTCACTTTGAAAAGAAAAGAAAATTGTCCATCTTGAATACATCATTATTCCACTGGAAGTTTTACTAAAAATTAGTGAATGAAAAAAATAAGGTCAAATTTCAGTATCTTGACTAATCAAAAACAGTTCAATATCTTGTTTGTCCTCCCTAAATGACTGCCCAGACTCCAACATCCCTATTGCTCTTGCCCGCTCTTGGTTGGAAAGCTTCATCTTGAAAGTGATGCATCTCGAAGCATTTCATTCAAATCATAAACACCTGTTGAAATTGTTGAATGTATGCCTACAAGATGGACCTGATCATTAGCATTTGAAGGCTCAACAGGTGTTCATGATTTCTATAGCCTCCCGATATGTGTTTAAATTACTGTACTGTTTTATACTTTACAACCAAATGAAGTACATACTATACATGTATAATTGTTGAGAACTAAACTGACCTGAACTAAAACCTGATCTTTTTCATTTGGGCTTACCGCGGATTTTCACTCTTCTTCATCCTCCCGACTAGCGCCATCGCATTCTAACCGTTATGTAGGCCTACGCGGAGTTTTTGCAAAGTATATAGGTTAATAGTCTAATTTTGCCTATTTTGTCTTAATTTCACCAACTTGCTGTAAAGCCCAAATATCGCGCTCAGCCGAGTCGGGCGCTTACTCCTGTGATTGCAATGCCTTTTCTCCTGGTGTCGTAATCTCGGTCAAAACGATTAAATATAATACTGAAATTTGAATAGAACGATGATAGAGTATGTCAAATTTATTTCGAAAGATCATTGTAGGAGACAGAGGAGAGTCTGATCTCGAAGGTGTGTGCCGTGGCTGAGCAGACAGGGGTCCAGCTGACTGAGAGCGACATCTCGGTATGCCGTCGACTGGGGAAGAAGACTACAGGCAGAAACCGCGACACCATCGTGCGCTTCGTTGCACAGCGGAAGCGGGACAAGCCCTACCAGAGGCGATTTACTCTTAAAGGAAAGGATGAGTACAAACGAGTCTTCATAAACGACACTTTTCCTTTAACCGATTATGTTTTGGAGGTTAATTGCCGCCAGGGGAATGAAAGAGGAGGTGGAGTAGGAGCGTACATTCACAAACACGTGAATTATGAAATTCTTGAATTTAACGTTACTCATGCAGAAAGTTTGTGGTTAAAAGTATCGAAAAATAATATTGATAACTTTGTGATAGGTGTGATTTATAGGAAACCGAATACGAACATTGATCAGTTTCAAAATATTTTACTTGGTGTATTAGAAAATATTAATATTGGACGATCAAATGTAGTATTAATAGGTGATCACAATATTGATCTTTCACAAACAGGTATGCCAAAGATATCCGATTATTTAAGCGCAATAGAATGTACAGGTATGCAACAGATTATTTCATCACCAACAAGGATAACAAATTTGACTTCGTCTCTCATTGACCATGTGTATACTAATGTTCATAATTACGCTATTCATTCAGGTGTTATTGAAACTGATGTTTCGGATCATTTTCCAATATTTGTAATATTTAAACGTCAGAATAGTCAAGGAAAGAGTTCTTTTGCGAGAAAGATTACTCGATCATTTAGAAAATACAGTGTACGTTTATTTCAAGAAGATTTGTCAAAACTTAATTGGGCATATTTATGTAGTTATGAAAATGTGAATGCAGCTTATGAGAGTTTTTATGACATGTTTGTAAAAGTGTGTGATAAACATGCACCGAATGTGACCTTAAGCAATTCAAAGAAGAGATCTACACCCCAAAAGCCTTGGATATCACCAGGTATTATTAAATCTATCAGAAAGAAGCATAATCTGTACAAAAAATATAGATCATCAAATTTTAATGAAGAGTATGGAAATCACTTTAGGAAATATAGAAATATGTTAGTAACTATCATAAAGAATGCAAAAAGAATGTATTATTGTAATCTGTTTAGTCAAAATAAAAATAATATGAATACGACCTGGGGGATTATCAAAAAGGTAATTAATGGAAAATATCAAAATAAGAAAACAAATATTGAACAGTTACTAGTAGTTATTTGTGATAATGGAACAAATAATCTTGTGTCTTCAGATGAGGAAATAGCTGATGAACTTAATAAATATTTTGTTTCTATTGGGTCAACATTAGCAAAGAAGATTCCACCTGTTAATCTTCATTTTTAAAACTATTTAAATAGAAATGAAAACTCCCTCTTTTGGAAACCCATAACAGAAAAGGAAGTTCTTGATAATTTAAATGCCCTTGATGCTAAGAAATCCCATGGATATGACAATCTGCCAATAAGATTAATTAAAGATGCAATTCCCTATATTGTTGCCCCACTGACATACATATTCAATTTATCACTAGAAAAGGGAGAGTTTCCAGATGCACTGAAAACAGCAAAAGTGACTCCGTTGTACAAAAAAGGACCAAAGATCGACCCTGGAAATTACAGGCCTATTTCTGTTCTTCCCGTCCTTGCAAAAGTCTTTGAGAAATTAGCTAATGATCGTCTTATGCTTTTTTTCTTTTTAGAATCTCACGAAAATTTTGGTTTTATGATAACATCGAGTACGCTCTTCGCAAAGCGATATAGTACGAAGTTATCATGAAAAGCCTTGTAGATAACACTTTTTAAATCAATGGATAAAGGTAAACCAACGCTTGCGATTTTTATTAGACTTTTTAAGAAAGCATCGATACTATGATCATGAATCTTTAGGAAAGTTAAATCTGTTATGTATGACGAGGCATAGTATTACAATGTTCAAAATACCTTTCAAATCGGTCGCCAAAATGTAGCGTATAAGCAAATTAATATCAAGTGAAGAGAAGAATAACATATGGGTCCCTCAAGTTCTGTCCTGTCCCACCTTGTTGTTCATTATATATAAATGATTTACCAGCTTCCCACTAAATTTTAGAATTTAATTATTTGCTGATTATTCTAATATATTTCATACGTTGATAAAAAACAAAATGACAATAGAGAGTGAAGAAGTAAGCTCTAAACTGTGAAGTTGCAAAATGTGTTTTGCCTTAATAATGCTTGACATAAATCTAAGAAAACAAAATATATGCCTCATTAAGGGACAAAGCAATTACGTGAATAAGCAGTATTTTAAAAACTCATGATACGAGAAATAGATAGATCAGTGTAGCATCTTCGTCGCGAATTCAAATGATGAAGCCTTGACGGGCAAGAGGCCAAATTCAAAGCGTAATAAAGGATCGAAAAAAATTGGACGTGCTGTGGTCTAATTAAGACACTATGTGCCTGAACATATTCTCATGCAATATAAATCATTTATCCAACCGCATATACTAGTATGCTTTGAAGCTTTAGAATGTTGCTATAAAAAGGTCATTAAAACTGCATATTATTGCGCACAGAAAGGCCATGCGTGTAATAACATTTCTCCATTGTAGAACAATTCAAAAGCACGCGTTTATAACGTCTACAGGTATTAACTGTACAAGAATCTGTTCGAGCATCAGTATCAACATTGTGTATATGACCTGCCACAAAGCGACACCTACCACGATTCGTTAATGATTATTTTGATCTGATGAATTCACATGCATAAAACAAGAGAAAGAGAAGCATTATAATGCCACGGATTACCTAAATGTAATACCACTCATGCGGACTTTTCAATTCTTCATTGGAGCAAAGCTCTGGAATAACTGCCGCGATACATATAGCAGAAGAACAAACACATCATTATTTCGCAAAAAGCCTAAAGACTAGACTCTTAAGCATCATAAATCAGAACAGATCAAATAATATCTTATTGAAGTTCAAAATTAAATGTTTCCTGCTTAATTGTGGATGTTGAAACATGCATACTTAATTCACTTTGGCATACATTTTTGAACGTTGGGAACCAATCTCGAGAGCACTCTGCTAACTTTTGGTTTTCCCTTTAACAACAGTTTAAAGTTAAAAAAAATAGTTTATTTGAATCGCTATTTCACTATCTTGCACTTTTTATAAAGCACAATTCTCGTTATAGTTTAACTATATTTCAGGCTAAATTTACAATTTTATATGACATTATTATAAGGTATACAATAATGCCAGAATTTTCTTTATCTTTAACTATGTATGATATAGATACGAGCAGTTGACCTTTTAGATGTAAATGTACATTTTGTAATTTGTCTTGTGTTGTGTTTAATAATTCAAATTCAAATAAATTCAAAGTTCAAATTGCGACTCAATACAGATTACTAAATGATAATCACCCACGTCATTTCCCGTTGAAAAAAGACATTGGACATCACGAACGTCACAAACTTTCTGCAGAACGACAAAACAAAAAAGACATAACCCTTTTCTACTTATTCATATCGGAGTGCATGTTTGACTGTACTTCCTCATGATGCACATTAGCACTCCATGCCTATTTGCTTCTTATAAGGCTATATTTTCTTTTTACTTAACCAGCATTGTTGTTAAACGTTTGCATTTTTTATGTAATTCATATCAATTTGTTAGCCACAAAAGAACGACCTCCTCTTTTGGCAGAAGAATACGAAGCTGATATACGCGCACAGGTCATGCCACTACGCTACTCACGGCCCGCTGTGTAGGAGCATTCTATTGTTTACATTCACACTCGAAACGATAAATAATAAAGACTGCCGTTTATTTCTTAGCTAGCTTCAGAAGTCAGAATACTGAGAAGAAAATGCGTGTCTGTGATTGTTTTTTTTTTCCAGATCCGCGGCCTTCTTCTAGGCCAACAAACGTTTGATTTTTACATTTGTAGAATCTCAGAGCTTCCCGCTAACATGTCATCTTCAATATATTATAGATGGCGACTGTCATTTATAATCCCCAAAGTAAAAAAAAACGGAGGCGGCGGATCTATCCACGATTTTTTTTAACAAAAAGGAAGTCTTGTAGACTCATCCCCGTTCATAACATTGACTTTGGTCACATAATTTTATCAACCTTAAAGATAAACGTTGTTTCGATTAGTCATGAATCTCGTTTTAATAAGTGTTATAAGCTAGTCAGATTTGTTTACAATGCAAAAAAATGCTGAGCAATAAAAACGACGCCGTTTCTAATCAGTTTTTTTTGTTGCCCAAAAACTCTAGACCAGTGGAAGAAAGTAAAAGATCGCTTTAGAAATTGAGTATGTTGTGAAAATATAGAAATAGAACTAACTGAAACTATATTGGAGAGAGTACAGGATAAAATCATAAACTGTGTATCTTCGAAAAGAATAAAAACTTGAATGTTTGTGACGATAGAAGTTAGTAGGCACTTCAACCATTGCCGTACACAATTCTTTCCATTTATCAGTCGAGATTCGGTTCGACTTTTGCTGCGCAGCATAATTGCCTCGGCATTATTACTAATACGCTGCTCCCACTAATCTGCTTCGGCCCTAGAAAAATTAAGTAATTGACGCCCCCAAAGCTAAAATGGCACCAGTCTGAAAAACAGTTAAAAACATGAAGCGACTCTCCACCCCGGGAAAAACGTGCTGCCCATGTGTTCCGGTAAGACGCCATCAAGACTTATGGGAATTCCCCTTTTTAGGTATATTTCAGCATGACCATGTATGCTTGTGGAAAGGATTTAAAGAACTATGTATTATTATGATTTTCTTTTTGCAAATAACAGAAAGGACATCATAGTAATAGCTAATAAAGAGAAATTGCTGTAAGAAGACAGACAAGCTCCACATTTAGTATACACACACCAAATACACACAAGAATACACCACACACACCAACCCAGCACAACACACACACACACACACAGGCAACACACACACACACACACACACACAACACACAGACACGAGACACAGACACAGACACAGCACACACACAGACACATACACAACACACACACACACATACACACAGCCACACACCCAACCACGCACCACCACCACCCGCACCCCCAACCACCACCTCCACCACCACCATCCACCACCACACCACCGAACCACCACCACCACCATAGCATTTCGATCTTGACTTGCCGAATCTTAAAAACAACAAGGCTAACATTGTGGCACGCCTTCAAATAAAAAAAAAATGTCAAACTTTCTATCATGCAGCCTAAATAGTATACAAATAGCTGAATGATCACGAGTGCAATGTGACAAGATTTAGCATTGAGTGAAATATTGCAGACGCTTTATACAACACCTAGTAAGATTGTACGCCCTATCCGATTTGCGTCGGACTGGCGCTTCACAACGCCACGCTAAACCGCCCCATTGCACCGTCGGCGCGGTACGCGGATGCAGTTTCGTATAGAGCAGTTTCGGTACGTAACCTGCTGATGTCATCAACCAGCTACAAATTCCATAGGACAACTGCTGCCCGTTCCATTGCAACTCATTCGGTGATGTCGCCGTCACAATGATTGCGCAATTTGGTCAAGCACGCGCGCGCATCAATGTATTAAGAATCGGACACGCGCTTAATTTAGCGTACACATAGGCGGCGCGCGCGCAGTACAAATAATCTTGAGAAGGCGCAGTAAGTAATTTTTTGCCGCGCGCTCGAATGTCACCAAAAAACAGTACTGTTTTTGCTTCTTTTTACAGTAAAGCCTCGCCTTGAGTAAAATCAACCCTTTGTTATAACATTCATACCTTGAAACAAGTCGGCTAGACGTCCGAGGGTTGTATAAAAAAAAAAACAAAAAATTTAGTGAGATGCATCTTATTCGCTTGCAACTGAACAAGATTCGCATTCGGTGAAAAGTATGAGACGCTCTAATAGAGCGTCTCAATATTTCACCTCTGTCATTCACTATTGTATACTGATAAATTTTTTATGCGCGCGCGCGAGTATTGGGCTACGCTTATTTACAAATATACACTGCGGCGAGTCAAATCTTTAATACACCGAGCAGCGCGCGATACCGCGCGTACACAATCGCAGGCGTATAATAACTGCTACGAGATAATGACACAGCAGAGTGCAATTAGGCTGGTGAGCTAGCTAGCTTCTCAATTTACCCCATTGCACCCAAAAGATTTGACCTCAAAATTACTTAGACTATCTATGTGATTGAAAAAAGAGATATGTCAGCTGGACACCAGTGTCGGGTTTCCGTCCCTAGACCGAATTTTTAAGGCGGTTCAGTTACCTAATCCCACACATAGCATAGTGGGTCATGTTTTGGCTCTTCGTGACCTGCTATACTGCATGCTGCGACGCGTGCGTATTTTGTCTTGTATGCGCGCGCGGTAATCAACTGATGTTATACAGTAAAAGCATTGCGCCAATGAAATTAAATACGGCGCACGCATACAACAAAATGCGGAGCCGCGTCGCCACGCATGAGTATATAGACGTCACGAAGACGCCAAAACATAGCCACTAATCATGTTGGCCACTAGGGTAAATGAAGCCCCCTTAAATTCGGTCTAGGACCAAACCCGACACTCTCCGGTTGTCAGGCTACATATCTTTCAATCGACATAGATTAGTCTAAGTAATTTAGGGGTGTCAATCTTTTGAGGTGCTGAGATGGGGGTAAATGAGAAGTAGCTACCTCTCGCCCTTAAATGTACCGAAACTTGCGTTTAACGAAAAACTGCACTCGCTGATAATAATGTACGATGGGATATGACACAGCAGAGCTGCAATATACCGAAACTGCTTCTCAACGAAAAACTGCACTCGCGTATCCGCGCGAGTGCAAATGCGGCGGTTAGCATAGGCCGCTCTGAAGCGCAGTCGACCAAGTCGGATACCGTACAATCTTACTAGGTGTGTATAATAGTGTTTTTAAATGGACAGCAAAAACACCCTAAATACAAATTAAAAATTAATGGCCCCCACTGCGCAAATATGAGATGAATACACCAATAATACTCGGTCGAGTACACAATACACTAATCTGGACACCACAGTAAGTCGCGATGCAGAGGAAATGGGCCAGGCTTAAATCCGCGTCTTTTTTTTAGCCACTTAATACATCATTTTGAAATACAGTTTCTTTCAGCGCTTCATTTCAGCACCTTATTCAAAGACACTGTAACATGTCGGAATCATGTACCTCAATTTTATTTAACTGTCCAAACTATGTTAAGTACAATTCCGTTTAATGGAATGCGTTTAGAAATTGGAAAAAAAAAACAATTACCCGTTGTAATATCTTGAATAATTTATATGATCATATATTCTTTATTCCGCCTCTAAAACCCAATGGCCTAACAAGGTGTAATTATAATTAAAATCACAAACAAAATAGTCATGATAATAGCAAAGTATGCCACACGTGCTAGAAGAACAACAGCCAGAAATATGGATGCTCGGAAATATATTTTCATTTTTCCGTTTTGTGAGACGCTCTTGGCCTAGTGATAATACATGGGCGGTTTTTCGACCTAGAGATCCCGGAGTCGAATCCTGTGTGGAGTAAACTAGAAACAGACGTCTGTGTCCTTGGGTAAGACACTGTATCTACGAATCACCGACTCTCCACCCAGGAGCTAAGCAAAGACTAGCCTAAGAAACGCAGAAATTCCATGTCATGAAGAAATGCGCTTTAAAGCAGCCTAAGTAGCAACCTACCAGGAAACACTCCTCAGATTGGAAGTTGCACACCAGTGCAGGCGTGATACACGATCGATGATCATGGACGGTAAGTTTGCTAGGAGAGCTGCCTAAAGCTATGCGTCAAAAATACGAAAATACTTGGCCTGCTTGACGGGCGGGCCAGCGGTTTTAGCCAATTTGCCGGTCACCGAGCGGGCAAGCCGTCCAGCAGCGCTCTGCGTTTTTAGTGCGTACGTCCGGTCGCCTGCCTAAAGTTTAGCGCGTCGTTAAAATTTTAAGGAACGCGCCTGCCTCATTTCACTCAGCGCCAAAATACGCTCGGAGCCCAGGCGGGCGCCTCCGCGAGCCACCGACCTAATCGAAAGCGGTCAACCTCGAAGCAATTAATCAAAGTCGATAGCCGCTAAAGCTGTCGGCCAGCAGTCACCACGTCTCCCTGCTTGCCGAATTGGTCTGCGTGCGAGAGTTTATGGTAGGGGATTCAATTGCGCGGATCCTTATGGTGCCTGCTCGGGCCGGATCCAGGATATCGTAAGCACTCCTCAGGGCGCCCCACAAGAGACAACAGCTAGATTTTTGTACAAGTTCAACAAACGGCACTATTTTTTTTACAGTTTCTTTGCAATAAAAAGCTATAGGGCCCACAGAAGAAGGAAACCCAACTGGGCAGCGAGGAAAAAGAAAATGCTATTGTTTTAATTGCCAGTTGGCAGCCAACGATGAATATAAACCTAGGCTGCCAGTTAAAAAGACATTCCGCGCGAAGAGTCAGCGCTCCTCGCCAGTACGTCTTATACCTGCAGGTTCCTACCGATCACCGGCGGCACTTACCGATTTGCTTAAAAGTCGCCCATGGCCGGTGCGGAGACGGCCAAATCGCCCCCGATAACCGGTGGCAGACCGTCCGCGAACAGTTGTCATCCTTCGGTTACTGCCCGGGTCGACCCGCACGCGCAGAAGCTCCCTCTAGTTGTTGCCAACTTTTTTTTACCTGAAATCGATCGGTACCGACAGGAAATTGAGCAGGGCGCGCCGGAGCATCGCTAGGCGGCTTTTACAGCCCGCTCAACATGCTCTAAGAATCGCGTGGGCGGATGCCGTAAATTCCAGCGGCGACGAGCAGGCCCATAAGATCGGACGGTCGCCTCTTTATTTGTGATCTAATGGCCTTAAGGCGCTGCTCTAAGACTATAAACCAGCAACCTGTACCTTTACTGAATTTCATTAGTTCTCAAAATTTGTTTTATATGTCCATACGTCGCCGGCGCGCGGAAGTCGTACAAATGTATCTAAAGCAGAAGGGCGTTAACAGTAAAATTGTTTGTAGACGTGACAGACCATTGGCTGCATTTTATAGTACTGTGATCTTAGATCCTTCTATCAGTACGTAAGTGCCCGAAAATATCGAATTATGCCCTATGCGGTTTCAAATTAGCAGGCAATTTACTTTCATCGCGCCTTCGCTTAGAGCATTTGCTAAACGCCCTTTTTGCCAGGCCAGGCACGCCCATATTACTTGGTCTTTAAAATAATACTGTGTCAAGTGGATCTTTCGTAACTGGTGCTGTCGATGATCAAGTTCTCAAAAATGACATCTTGTCATTGTGATCAGATATCAGTGACGATCATTTATTAATTGTAAAAAACTTCGGATTGTTGTGTATATCTCATTACTGAAACCAAATTACATGACCCAAATTAGCGCACATGTCAAGATCAGCGGTTGCGGTCAACTTGTGAGCGTATGACCATGCTGGAGTAGCAGCGCGTAATGAGGAACGCGGCTAGTCAAGTCTAAAGAAAAAAATCCATATTTCGAGCAATTTCCCATTTGCATATGTTCGCCCCTCAATTGTGTTATCTTAAGTTGTAAAGGCGCTAGTCTGACGCATGTGCTTCTCTGCGGCAGTTTCCGTTCGGGCGATTCTCCAGGTGGGTGTTAGCTTTGATCAAGGCCTCGAGGCTAACGATTATCCCCCGTCAGCGCAAACCACACTAGCGCCTGGAACAGACTAACGCGCGCTAACCCCAGTCAGCAGCGCGCGTTAAAGAAGCAGAGTTGCAGACATACGAAGTCGTCGCTGATGTCATTTATAATTGAACCTTCAATTAGCTTCCCTCGGCGTTTTATGGTATGCTGTTAAAGTGAATGAATGCCACCGTGCTTATCATAAGAGTTTGGACACGTAATTTCCATTTGATATTCCTTTCTTCTGCCCATCTTTTTAATTATTTGATAGAGAGCAATATATTAACTATAACAATTAAATGCTGACGTATATTAATATACAGAAATTATGCTGGCCTCTAAGCCTAAGGTAACCAGTAGCCGTCGGTTTCGTTATGACTGTGTGTGCTGTGGCTGTTTTTAACATGTACAACTGCTACTTTTCTGATTTATTTTTTCTTATTCTTGTTTAGAATTCATAATGGCGAATATTCGCATATCTTTTCGTTATATGTGTTGCCGGTTTGCTTGAAAAAATTGCTCTAAGTTATGTTCATATCTGAGATTTCTGACCATTAAAATAAAAAATACAGTACATGAAACGCTTATGGTGTAGGCGACCACACTATGCCGTACGTGAGTGTTTGGTGTAACATACTGTGTTTATCAGGTGTAGTGCTAGATTATGTCAGCCCCTGAATCTGCAACTGAAACAATGAAATTTGCCGTTCTGTTATAAAACATACTGAGGCCCTCTGAGATGCGAGAGCGAGGGTCGTAAAATAACTAGACGTTTAGTCTAGACTAGTATGTTATCAATTTGTTAGTACTACGCTAATAAGTTAATCAACGATGAATGGATGGTGCGTCAGGGATTTCTCTGCCTGGCTGCCTGGGGTAGGTAAAACCTCTTTCTGGATCTTCGCGACTGGCGGCATATAGGTGACATACCTTGTAGCACTTAACTAGTGGTAGCCAAGCTCCTAGACTAGGCGCCCAGGCTAGGCCATAGTGACAGTCCACAACATTTGTAAAATCCATCTACTGCAGATTTTTACAAGTCTAATTGATATGAAATCTAATAGTGTTTGTAATCAAACAATATTGAAAATGAGAAATTTGAATGTTCACACTAAACCAGGAACAATGGGTAGACTAGATCTATTGAACTCTAGCGATTAAAATTAATACTGCAGCGAGCTCAAAATAGATATTTAGGTTAAATTACAGTAGTAAACACAGCGCCTACATGGCCTGGTAAAACTATAGGCCTAATGTTTAAGCGAGACCCTTTGAGCTTTGAGGACTTCGATAAAAAAAATGAAGGTATTATTCACATTTAGTTTTTTTAGAATTTTGAATACTTCAAAACATAATAAGTAGAACAACATAAAAACGCGATGTAATTTATTCCAGCCTTTAAAGTTAAAATTAATTGTCTATTTTTTCTGTTTTAACAATAAAGACGTATTAATTCATTTAATTTGAACATGCTCGTGATGGCCATGCGTCGATTCTACGGGGAGCGGCGGCGGCCTTGGAGGTTTAGCCCCCCAAAAAAATGAAAATAAATAAATACAAATGCTCAAGGCCCCCCCCGCCCCAAAAAAAAAAAAAAAAAAAAAAAAATCGACGCGCAAATGTTTTTTTTTTTACAATGAAAATATTAATAAAATGTATCAACGATGTCCCTTTGGTTCGTGGTTGCATGAAATCCCCCCCCCCCCCAAACTGAGCTATTTTCGGTGACTGAGTGGACCGAAATTTTTTTTGGATTGTTGTCCTCGCGCTATCTGAATAATTTTTCCATCCCAGATCCCTCACCCCCCCCCAAAAAAGGGTTTTTTTTTTCTCCCTACCCCCCCCGCTACCTTGATGGCGCAAATTTCAGCGGCTTGGATAAACCCACTAGCCCCCTAAAATTTTCGCTCTTTTAACCCCGCCTGATGATTGCGCTTGACAATTTAGTTGTCAGAGTTGGTAAAGGAAGATGGAAAGATGAAATCAAAATGTTGCCAGACAGCGTAGTCTGTCATTTTTACGTGCAACCGGTTTCCTTATTTCATAAGCAGAAGAAACATTATAGCTCTAGTTTCACATGATAATGTTATGCTGGAGACAAACATGCAAAAGACACTAGCATCCAGACCATGAAAACCACTGTTGTCATGGGCTATTGCACAGCGTTAGCAAGCTGGTTTGTACTCAGCATAATCAAATTAGAACCACTCTTTACTGGGTCATTAACTCTCAGCACACTAAAAGTAAGTTTGCTTCTGTGTTACCTAATCTCTGCAAATTATAAATCATTAGTCAATCTCCACTCCTGAGTAAAAAGAACTATGACACCTAACAATTTACCAGCTTCATGTAATTTTTTTTTCTTATTCAGTTCTTTGCTGATTAATGCTTTGTCAACCCATATTGATGTTTTGGATGATAATGTTGTACAGATATTAATTGCTTGTTGCAGGAGATCAAATTTTAAGAACTATAAGATATAGTATAATATAGCTTATATATAAATAATGTCAAAACCCACTCCAAGAAATTAATAGGATAGCTAGTGGAAAACCGTATAGGTATACGTTTTGACCAGTTTTAAATCGATATCGCGTACATCATAGCACATCTCTCATACTGGCCATATTGCAGTCACACATTTAACTTCACCAGGGGAAGAGGTGGGTATTTCCTTGTCGTCTATTTCAACATTTACTCACTCCATTTATAGGATCTTTCTGGCCACTCTCTTGTCTCTCTAGCTTTTAATACACAGAGACAGACAGCCACAAAAAATGAATTAAGTCAAAAAGTATCGAATCTTGTTATTTTTTCTAGTACAGATACCAGGCAGAATACAAGCCGCGAAACAGTCCACATTTTTATCACTAATTATTGTTCTAGTTGCATGCTGTATCAACGAAATATATGTAACCTAGATTAATAATTCAGTGATTGCCAGCTTCGAGCTTCTTGATGTGCTCTGCTGGCGTTGCCGCCTACACAATGACTACAGGCATTTAAAAACAGTTTGAGCGTAACTTTAAAAATTGTAAAACCCTACCTACTATAGCATTGTTAATGAGAAGAAGGTTCATGCCTGGCAATTGCCAATCACAAGGTAAACGAAGTTAAGAAATAACAAGTAAAATTCGACAGCAGAGGCAGTCGTATGTTCCCTGTCCCGTCCCCATCCCCGTTCCTGCCTGTCAATAGACTGCTTTAATAATCTAAATTGTAAGGATATTTTTCTTCGTAATTTCCTGCAAGCAAGAGAGTGATTTTTACGCAAAATCAGAAATTATGATGTACAACCTCTGAAATCCATAAATTCTTTGACCCAAGATTTTATGGAAAATGCGTGTCACTATGTTTTCAGAAATAGATGTTATTGATGGAGCGGCAGACCAACTTGAAAAACATACTGCCACAAGCACTTTTTTCGTGGAGCGCAAAATCTCTACCTACTTAAAATGCTTTTTCTTGAGAAGTGGACTCAGTGGAATTATGGGTCAAAGCTCTACTGTATACATGTACAATGGGCGCAAGAAAAATTATGGTTTCCTTACGATGAACGAGCCCTACAATAAGTTGACATTGCTCTGGAAAGTCATGAAGCTGTAATCATTACTTTTATAGTCTAATAAGAAATACAATCGACAGGCTTTAGCAAATAAAGAAAAATAACAAGGACAAACATTGTATTAATTATTGGTATGCTACAATAATCTATACTAGGTAGTATAAAACTATGAAAGCTTATAAACTACTATCCTTGAAGGCCTTAATGCATACTTTCTTGTAAATTTTCCTCAGCGATTTTTTGCATTCTTACTTCTGCATGTATTCATAGCTGGTTTACACGGCGCATTGGTAGGTAGTGTAATCTACTGCGAAAAGATGATTTTTTTAAAAACATTCATTGGTATTCATGACAAATATCTTCCTATACAAGCAAAGCAATTTTACGAACATAATCACTCCATTGCATTATCCAAGTTTATGTGCACAAGAATCATCAATTAGTCTAGTTTTTCATCAGTGACTAAGATATACTTATTGCAAAAAGTACGACAGGTAGTGATTGTTGAAAGATTACAAGTTCTGAAATATCATAAAAATTAAAATCTTCTACGTGATTGATCAAACATATGTAAGCTTTACTTATGCATGAATGACGCGGAAATTTGCAGGTCCAAGATTCGTTTTTCTTTAGCAGGCAGCATGAAATATTGAAATAGGAATCCTATGTTGACCGAGATAGGCTACAGTACGGCAATAACTTATGATGGCGTCAGGAATCATCAGTAATACTCGTGCCAAAGTAGGGCGAGCAAGGCCCTTATCCTTTGTTCATTGCAGCCACCGAGATGAAAGTACATGATATGCAAGCTCCAAGACTAATCTGCAGAAAAATGACATTAGACAAGATTCAAGTAAATTAAATCAGTAAACGGATGATTACAAGTATGATCATATCAAGCCCAGAGTTTATAAACATTCCAGTGTGTACCCAAATACACAAATCACACCACTTATTAGATGATAGAAAGTAATGCTATTCGTTATTTACTTCTTTTTCATTAGTTAGATATGTATAAGCTAGAAAATCATAAAGCATTCAAATTCAAAAATTTCCTTTGGTGTATGCAGGAATTGCCAGCGACTATTCTAGCACTCAAGTACTCAGATTTTTTGTTGATTATCATTGCATAGTAAATAAAGTCGAGCTGGGAGAAATGTGAGTTAATTAGCGACATTGTGAAACACAGATAATTGTTCTCTTATTCGTAAAGAATTCAAGCAGGATAACACATTTATTGCTGAATACATAAGGTGCAATATCAAATTTTAACACAGGAATCAACTCAGTTTGCTTTGCCTTGTATGCCTGCAAATCAGTACATGTACTCTAATAACTGGAAGCTAAGACATGTTTGGACCCCTACGACTTTAAAACACCATTTCATCAAGTTATTCCATAACAATATCAACAGCCTTTAATAAGTGAAAAAGCGTTCATATTCTACAAATCATAGTTGTATGTCACAGCTACCAAGGCATGGCTAGCATAAATACTGATGTCGATGCTTTCCCTAATGAAAGTGTTAAGATTCTCGTGAACCTTTGTGGCAGCAAAGAAAACGTATGTGTGTACAGCAAAGGCCACCCATGCCCAGCCTAAAATGATAGTTTATGCCGATTGCTTTCAGATCTTCTTTCATAACACCCCCCCCCCCCCCCTCCGGCATGGTTTTATTCTTTATCCTTTGATATAATAAGCTAATTTTTTTTAATGCATTTATTTGAATTCTTACTTTTTATGGCGTTTGGCCCACACCTCGACAAATTCTACAAAGCGTGAAAAATTCATAGATGTCAAGAATGTCATTACATGCCTCGCGAATAATGATATGGAGTGATGAGAATATATATATGATGCTGGTTGATTTTATGGTTGTCAAATTACTGCAATTAAAAAAAAATGCGCAAATATAATTACCAGCCAACAATACAATGAAATGCCACCATGGTGGGTGAGCAATTAAAGAAGAGTAGCCAACTTAAGAACATTGCAGTACCTGTAATTGACTGCCAGAGAAATCTCAATGGATCAACTTGTTTCCAGAAGTTAAAACCTGTTCTGATCACACTATGTGGCTGTACAATAAAAGCATAAAGTCATTAAATATTTCATACAGACACTGATCGACATGAGTAAATCATGAAATAAATCATATGATTGACAATTATTGAAAGATGAGATAACAATATACTCATCTGCGATTACGGCGTGATTGTGAAATCTTGTTCTCTTGCAGCTGGTAGTATACTTCCTGAATCCCTATGCAGCGAAGAATTTATCTACTCTCTTT
>JZLH01S0110324.1:18002-31376 GCA_001188425.1 Eucidaris tribuloides | reverse complement strand
ATTTAGAACGAGTTCAAAGGCACTGTTTATACGTCTACAGGTATTAACTGTACAAAATCTGTTCGAGCATTCAGTATCAACATTTGTATATGACCTGCACAAAGGACATCTACCACATTCGTTAATGGATTATTTTGATCTGATGAATCACATGCATAAAACAAGAGGAAGAGAGCATTTAATGCTACGATTACCTAAATGTAATACCACTCATGGGACTTTTTCAATTTCTTTCATTGGAGCAAAGCTCTGGAATAACTTGCCCATACATATGAGAGAAGAACAAACACGATCATTATTTCGCAAAAACCTAAGAACTAGACTCTTAAGCATCGATAAATCATAAAGATCAAATAATATGTTATTAAGTCAAAATAAATGTTCCTGCTTAATTGTTGGATGTGAAAACATGCATACTTAAATTTCACTTTGCATACAGTTTTGAAACTTGGGGAACCAATCTCGACTAGCACTCGTGCTAACTTTTGGTTTTCCCTTTAACAACAGTTTAAGTTTAAAAAAAATATGTTTATTTGAATCGCTATTTCACTATTTGACTTTTTATAAAGCATCAATTCTTGCTATAGTTTTAAGTATTATTTCAGGGTAAATTTACAAGTTTTTATATGACATTATTATAATATAGTAATATGCCATGGATATTTTCTTTATCTTTGTAACTCATGTATGGATATGTATACGAGCATGTTACCTTTTGAATGTAAATGTACATTTGTAATTTTGTCTTGTGTTGTTGTTAATAAATTCAAATTCAAATAAATTCAAATTCAAATTTGGGACTCAATACAGATACTAATGATAATCACCCACGTCATTTCCCCGTGAAAAACATTGGACATACGAACGTTCACAAACTTTCTGCAGAACGACAAAACAAAAAAGACACTAACCCGTTTTCTCTTTTCATCGGAGTGCATGGTTTGACTGTACTTCCTCAGTGATCACATTAGACTCCATGTATTTGTTCTTTATAGAGGTATATTTTTTTTTCTTAACCAGCATTGTTGTTAACTTTGCATTTTTTATTGTAATCATATCAATTTGTTTAGCACAAAAAACGCTCCTCTTTTGGGCAGAGAAATACGAGCTTATACGCACAGGTCATGCACTACTGCTCTCACGCCGCGCTGTGTAGGAGCATGTCTATTGTTTACATTCACACTCGAACGTATAATAATAAAGACTGCGTTTATTTCTAGCTAGCTGTCAAAGTCAGAATACTGAGAGAAAATGGTGTCTGTGATTGTTTTTTTTCCAATTCCGCGGCCTTCTTCTAGCCAACAAACTTTGATTTTTACATTTTTAGAATCCTCAGACTTCCCGCTACACATGCTCATCTTCAATATATTTATAGATGGCGACTGTCATTTTATGAATCGGCAAAGTAAAAAAAAACGGGGGGGGGATCTTCCACGATTTTTTTTAACCAAAAAGGAAGTCTTTAGACTCGATTCCCCGTGTCATAACATTGACTTTGGTCACATATTTTGATCTAACCTTAAAGATAAACTTTTGATTATCATAAATCTCGTTTTAATAGTGTATAAAGCTAGTAGATTTGTTACAATGGCAAAAAATGTGACAAAAACGACGGTTTTAGATCCAGTTTTTTTTGTTGCAAAACTCTAGACCATGAAGAAAGTAAAAGATCGCTTAGAAATTGATATGTTGTGAAAATATAGAAATAAACTGAACTGAACTATATTGGAGAGAGTACAATAAATATAAACTGGTGTATTTCAAAAGATAAAACTTGAATGTTGTGAGATAGAAGTAAGTGGCACTTCCAACCATTTGCCGTACACAATTCTTTCCATTATCAGTCGAGATTCTGGTCGACTTTTGGCGCAGCATAATTGCTCGGCATTATTACTAATACGCTGTCCCCACTAATCTGCTCGCCCTAGAAAAATTAGTAGATTGCGCCCCCAAAGCTAAAAGTGGCCAGCAGTTGAAAAACAGTTAAAACATGAAGCGGACTCTCCACCCCCGGAAAAACGTCCTGCCATGTTTCCAGTAGACGCCATCAAGAGCTTATGGGGGAATTCCCCTTTTTAGGGTATATTTCACATGACCATGTAGTGTTGTGGAAAGGATTTATAGAGAACTATTATTATTATATTTTTTTTTTGTCAAATAACAGAAAAGACATCATAGTAATGCTAATAAAGAAAATTTACTGTAGAAGACAGACAGCCACATTTATATACACACACAAATACACACAAATACACACACACACACCCACACACACACACACACACACACACACACACACACACACACACACACACACACACAGACACACACACAGACACACACACAGACACACACACACACACACACACACACACACACACATACACACACACACACCCAACCACCACCACCACCACCCCACCCCCAACCACCACCTCCACCACCACCACCACCACCACCACCACCACCACCACCACCACCATACATTTCGGTTGACTTGCCAATCTTAAAGACACAGGCTAACATTGTGGAGCTTCAAATAAAAAAAAAATGTCAAACTTTGCTATCTGAGCTAAATAGTATACAAATAGTGAATGATCACGAGTGCAATGGTACAAGATTTAGCATGAGGTGAAATATTGAGACGCTTTATACAACACCTAGTAAGATTGTACGCTATCCGATTGGTCGACTGCGCTTCACACGGCCTACGCTAACCGCCCCATTGCACTCGCGCGGTACGCGGAGTGCAGTTTCGTTAGAGCAGTTTCGGTACGTTAACTCTGCTGATGTCATCAACCATGTACAAATTCCCATAGACAACTGGCTGCCGTTCCATTGCACTCTCGTCGCTCAACAATGATTTGCGCAATTGTGTCAAGCACGCGCGCGTATCAATGTATTAAGAATCGACACGCGCGTTTAATTTAGCGTACACAATACTGCGCGCGCGCATACAAAAATCTTGAGAAGGCGCAGTAATTTTGCGCGCGCTCAATGTCAGCAATAAACATACTGTTTTGCTTCTTTTACAGTAAAGCTCGCTGAGTAAAATCAACCTTTTATAACATTCATACCTTGAAACAAGTCCGTAGACGTCCGAGGTGTTGTATAAAACAAATAGTGAATGATCTTTATTCGTGCAATGGAACAAGATTTCGCATTCGGTGAAATATGAGACGCTCTAATAGAGCGTCTCAATATTTCACCTCTTCATTCACTATTTGTATACTATAAGATTTTTGTATGCGCGCGCGCAGTATTGTGTACGCTTATTTACAAATTACACGCGCGCGTCAAATCTTAATACACCGAGCCAGGCGCGCGGGCGCGTGACACAAACGCGCGTATAATAATGTACATGGATAATGACATCAGCAGAGTGCAATTAGGCTGGTGAGCTAGCTAGCTTCTCAATTTACCCCATTGCACCCAAAAGATTTGACCTCAAAATTACTTAGACTATCTATGTGATTGAAAAAAGAGATATGTCAGCTGGACACCAGTGTCGGGTTTCCGTCCCTAGACCGAATTTTTAAGGCGGTTCAGTTACCTAATCCCACACATAGCATAGTGGGTCATGTTTTGGCTCTTCGTGACCTGCTATACTGCATGCTGCGACGCGTGCGTATTTTGTCTTGTATGCGCGCGCGGTAATCAACTGATGTTATACAGTAAAAGCATTGCGCCAATGAAATTAAATACGGCGCACGCATACAACAAAATGCGGAGCCGCGTCGCCACGCATGAGTATATAGACGTCACGAAGACGCCAAAACATAGCCACTAATCATGTTGGCCACTAGGGTAAATGAAGCCCCCTTAAATTCGGTCTAGGGACCAAACCCGACCACTGGTGTCAGGCTGACATATCTTTTTTCAATCACATAGATAGTCTAAGTAATTTTGAGGGGTCAAATCTTTTGGGTGCGATGGGGTAAATTGAGAAGTAGCTAGCTCTCGCCCTAAATGTACCGAAACTGCTTTAACGAAACTGCACTCCGCGTATAATAATGTACATGGATGATGACATCAGCAGAGTGCAATATACCGAAACTGCTCTAACGAAACTGCACTCCGCGTACCGCGCGAGTGCAATGGGGCGGTTAGCGTAGGCCGTGTGAAGCGCAGTCGACCAATCGGATAGCGTACAATCTTACTAGGTGTTGTATAATAGTGTTTAAATGGACACAAAAACACCCTAGAATACAAATTAAAAATTAATGCTGCCACTGGCAAGATATGAATGAATACACAATTAATACTCGGGTCGAGTACACAATAGCCTAGATCTACACACAGTAAGTCCATGAGAGGAAATGGGCAAGTTAATCCGGTCTTTTTTTTAGCACTTAATACATCATTTTGAAATACAGTTTCTTTCAGGGCTTCATTTCAGACCTTATCAAAGACACTGGTAACATGGGGAATCATGTAGCTCAGATTTTTTTTTAACTGGAAACTATGTTATACAATGCCTTTAATGGAAATGGTTTAGAAATTGTGAAAAAAAAAACATTTACCCGTGTAAATGCTTAATAATTTATATGTATTCATATATTCTTTATTCGCTTAAAACCCAATGGCATAACAAGTGTAATTCATATTTAAAATCACAAACAAAATAGTATGATTAATAGCAAGTATGCACACGTGTAAAGAACAACAGCCAGAAATATGAGTGCTCGAAATATATTTTCATTTTTCACGTTTTGTGGAGACGTCTTGGCTTAGTGGATAATACATGGGTTTTTCGACCTAGAGATCCCCGGATCGAATCCTGTGGTGGCGTCTGTGTCCTTGGGTAAGACACTTATCTGCAATACCACTCTCCACCCAGGAGTACAAAGACTACCTAAGAAGACGAGAAATTCCATTGGATGAAGAAATGGCTTAAGCACCTAAGTAGCAACCTAGCCAGGAACACTCCTCAGGGATTGGAAGTGGTGCACACCAGTGCAGGCGTGATACGGTGCGATGATCATGGACGGTAAGTTTGTGAGAGAGTGCCTAAAGCTATGGTCAAAAATACAAAAATTGGCCTGCTTGACGGGCGGGCAGCGGGTTTTTAGCCAATTTTGCCCGGTCACCGAGCGGCAGCCGTCCAGGCACCGCTGGTTTTTAGTGCGTCGGTCGGTCGCCGCTAAAGTTTTAGCGCGTGGTTAAAATTTTAGGAGCGCCTGCTCGATTTCACTCGCCGCCCAAAATACGCTCGGAGCCCAGGCGGGCGCCTCCCGGGCACCGACCTAATCGAGCGGTCACCGTCGAACAATTAAGGTCAAAAGTCGTAGCCGCTAAGCTGCGGAGCAGTCACCACTCTCCCTGTTGCCGAATGGGTGCCGCTGGGAGATCGGTCTCTCACTGGGTGGGTGAATTCAAAATTGGTCGGCATCCTTATGGTGCCTGCTCGGCGCATGCCAGGATATCGCTAAGGCACTCCTCAGGGCGCCCCACAAGAGACAACAGCTAGATTTTTGTACGAAGTTTTCAAAAACGGCACTTTTTTTTTTACAGTTTTCTTTGAATAAAAAAGCTATAGGCACAGAAGAAACCCAACTGGGGCAGGAGGAAAAAAAATGTATTGTTAATTGCCAGTTGGACAGCAACATGAATATAACCAGGCTGCCAGTGAAAAGAATTCCCGGAAGAGCTCAGCGGTCCTCCGCCAGTACGTCTTTATACCTGCAGGTTCCTACCGATCACCGGCGGGCCACTAGCCGATTTCTTAAAAGTCGCCCGATGGCCGGTGGGAGACGGCCAAATCGCCCGATAACCGGTGGGAGACCGTCCGGGAATCGATTAGTCATCCTTCGGTTACTGCCCGGTCGCCGCACGGAGAAGCTCCCTCTATTTTGCCAATTTTTTTTTACCTGAAATCGATCGGTGACCGACAGGAAATTGACAGGGCGCCGCCGAGCATCGCTAGGGGTTTACAGCCCGCTCAACATGCTCTAAGAATCGCTGGGCGATGCCTAAATTCCAGCGGCGACCGAGCAGGCCATAAATCGGGCGGTCGCCTCTTTATTTGTGATCGTGGCCTTAAGGCGCTGATCTAAGACTATAAACCAGCAACCTTACCTTTACTGAATTTCATTAGTTCTCAAAATTTTGTTTTATATCCATACGTCGCCCGGCGGGCGGAAGGTCGTTAGCAAATGTTCTAAGCAGAAGGGCGTTAACAGTAAATTGTTTGTAACGTGACAACCATTGGCTCATTTTAAGTACTGTGATCTTTTAGATCCTTCTATCAGTACGTAAGGCGAAAATATGGAATATGCCTATGGGTTTCAAATTAGAGGCAATTTACTGTCAACGCCCTTCTGCTTAGAGCATTTGCTAACGCCCTTTTGCCAGCCAGGCGACGCATATTACTTGGTGTTTAAAATAATACTTGTCAAGTTGGATCTTTCGTAACTGGTGTGTCATGATAAGTTCTCAAAAATGACATCTTGTCAATGTGATCAGATATCAGTGACGTCATTTATAATTTGTAAAAACTCGGATGTTGTGTATATCTCATTACTGAAACCAAATTACATGACCAAATTTGGCACATGTCAAGATCAGGTTGCGGGTCAACTTGTGACGTATCCATGTGTGAGTACGCGCGTAATGAGGAACGCGCTAGTCAAGTCTTAAGAAAATCCATATTTCACAATTTCCCATTTGCATATGTCGCCTCAATTTGTTATCTTAATTGTAAAGGCGTAGTCTAAGCTGTCTTCTTGGGCAGTTGTCCGTCGGGGGAGTTGTCAGGTTGGTGTTAGCCTTTGATCAAGGCCTCAGGGCTAACGATATCCCCCGTCAGCGCAATACCACACTAGCGCCTGGAACGAGACTAACCGCGCTAACCCCAGTCAGAGCGGGTTTAAAGAGAGAGTTGCGACAACGGAAGTCGTCGCTGATTGGTCAGTTATAATTGAACCTTCAATTAGTTCCCTCGCGGTTTTGATGTATGTGTAAAGTGAATGAAGGCACCGTGTTATCATAAGATTTGGAGGTAATTTCCATTTTGATATTCCTTTCTTCTGCCCACTTTTTAATTATTTGATAAGAGCAATATATTAACTATAAAATAAATGTGACGTTATGTAATATTACAAATTAGTGTGGCTCTAAGCTAAGGTAAATAGGTCGGTTTCGTTTGACTGTGTGTGCTGTGGTGTTTTTAACATTACAACCTGCTACTTTTCTATTTATTTTTTCTTTTCTTGTAGAAATTCATAATGGCGTAATATTTCGATATCTTTTTCGTTTATGTGTGCGGTTTTGTTGAAAAATTGGGCTCTATTATGTTCATATCTGAATTTCTGACCATTAAAATAAAAAATACAGTACATGAAACGCTATGTGTGGGACCACACTATGCCGTTACGTGAGTGTTGGTGTAACATTACTGTTGTTAGTAGGTGTAGTGTAGATTATGTCAGCTGAACTCTGAACTGAAAACAATGAAATTTGGTTCTGTAAAACATACTGAGCCTCTGAGATGGAAGGAGGGTCTAAATAACTAACGTTAGTCTAGACTAGTATGTTATAATGTTAGTACTACGCTAATAAGTTAATCAACATGGATGGATGGTGGTCAGGGATTTCTCTGCCTGGCTGCCTGGGGCTAGGTAAACCTCTTTCTGGATCTGGACTGGGCATATAGGGTGACATACCTTGTAGACTAACTAGGGTAGCCAAGCCCTAGACTAGGCCCAGGGCTAGGCTATAGTGACAGTCCACACATTTGTAAATCCATCTACTTGCAGATTTTTACAAGTCTAATTGATATAGATCTAATAGTGTTTGTAATCAAACAATATTGAAAATGAGAAATTTGAATGTTCACATAAACCAGGACAATGGTAGACTAGATCTATTGAACTCTAGGATTAAAATTAATACTGCAGCAGCAGAAATAGATATTTAGGTTAATTACAGTAGTAACACAGGCCTACATGGCCATGGGTAAAACTATAGGCCTATGTTTAAGGATACCCTTTGACTTTGAGGACTTCATAAAAAAAGTGAAGTTATTATTCACATTTAGTTTTTTTAGAATTTTGAATACTTCAAAAATTAATAAGTAGAACAACATAAAAAAAACCATGTAATTTATTCCAGCCTTTAAAAGTTAAAATTAATTGTCTATTTTTTTTGTTTTAAATAAAGACGTAATTAATTCATTTAATTTGACATGTCGTGATGGCCATGCGTGGTTCTACGGGAGGGGGCCCTTTGGAGGTTTAAGCCCCCCAAAAAAATGAAAATAAATAAATACAAATGCTCAAGGCCCCCCCCCCCTAAAAAAAAAAAAAAAAAAAATCGGAGGAAATGTTTTTTTTTTACAATGAAAATATTAATAAAATGTATAAACATGTCCCTTTGGTGTGTGTTGCATGAAATCCCCCCCCCCCCAACTGAGCTATTTTCGGTGACTGAGTTGACCGAAATTTTTTTTGGATCTCGGCTTTGGAATAATTTTTCCATCCCCAATCCCTCACCCCCCCCAAAAATGTTTTTTTTTTCGTCCCTACCCCCCCCCTACCTGAGCGAATTTCAGCGGCTTGGATAAACCCAGTAGCCCCCCTAAAATTTTCGCTCTTTAACCGCGCCTGATGATGGCTTGACAATTTAGTTGTCAAGAGTTGTGTAAAGGAAGATGGAAAGGAATGAAATGAAATGTTGCAACAGGTAGTCTGTCATTTTTACGTCACCGGTTTCCTTATTTCAGAAGCAGAAAACAGTATAGCTCTAGGGTTCACATGATAATTTATGCTGGAAGACAAACATCAAAACACTACATCAGACCATGAAAAGCCACTGTTGTCATGGGCTATTGCACAGGGTTAGAACTGTTTGTACTTCAGCATAATCATTAAACCCTCTTTACCTGGGGTCATTAACTCTCAGCACACTAAAATAATTTTCTTGCTGTAATCTCTGCAAAATTAAAATCATTAGTCATCTCCACTCTGAGTAAAAGAACATTACACCCCTAACAATTTACCAGTTCATGTAATTTTTTTTTCTTATTCAGTTCTTTGTGATTAATGGTTTCAACCCATATTTGATGTTTTGATGATAATGTTGTACAGATATTAATTGCTTGTTGCAGAGTATCCAAATTTAAGAACTATAAATTATAGTATAATATAGTATATTATAAAAATGTCAAAACCCACTCAAAAAATTAATAGTATAGTATGGAAAAGGTATAGGGATACGTTTTGGACCAGTTTTAAATTCATATCCGTAATCATACACATCTCTCATATGGCAGATCAGTCACACATTTACTTCACAGGGGGAAGGAGGTGGGGTATTTCTGTCTCTATTCAACATTTACTCACTCCATTTATAGATCTTTCTGCACTCTCTTTCTCTCTGTTTAATACACAGAACAACAGCCACAAAATGAATTAAGTCAAAAGTATGAATCTTTTATTTTTCTATGTACAGATACCACAGAATACAACCGGAACAGTCCACATTTTTATCACTAAATTTATTATTCTAGTTGCATGTGTATCAACAAATTATGTACCTAGAGTAATAATTTCAGTGATTGCCCAGCTTCAGCTTCTTTGATGGTCTTGCGGCTTGCCGGCTACACATGACACAGTGCATTAAAACATTTGAGGTAATTTAAAAATTGTAAAACCCTACCTACTTAGCATTTTAATGAGAAGAAGTCATGTGGAATTGCGAATCACAAGTGTAAACGAAGTTAAGAAATTAACAAGTAAAATTCGACAGCAGAGGAGTCGTATGTCCCCTGTCCCGTCCCCATCCCCGTCCTGCCTTTCCAATAGACTGCTTTAAATGAACTAAATGTAAGGATATTTTTTTTCTTCGAATTTCCTGGCAAGCAAAGAGAGTGATTTGTGTACGCAAAAGTCAGAAATTATTGATGTACAACCTCTAATCATAATCTTTTGACCCCAAGATTTTATGAAAATCTGTCACTGATGTTTTCAGAAATAAGTGTTATGATGGATGGGCAGACAACTTGAAAACATACTGCCACAAGCACTTTTTTGGTGGAGGCAAAATCTCTACCTACTTAAAATGTTTTTCTTGAGAAGGACTCATGTGGAATTATGGGTCAAGCGTGCTACTGTATACATGTACATGGGGCAAGAAAATTATGGTTCCTTACATGAACGTGCCCTACAATAATTTGACATTGCTCTGAAAGTCATGAAGCTGTAATCATTACTTTTATATCTTAATAAACTACAATCACAGCTTTAGCAAATAAAGAAAAATAACAAATCAACATTTATTAATTATTATGTACAATATATTATACTAGGTAGTATAAACTTATGAAGTTATAAACATACTATCCTTGAAGGCCTTAATGCATACTTTCTTGTAATTTTCCTTCAGGATTTTTTGCATTCTTACTTCTGCATCTATTTCATAGTGGTTACACTGCATTGGTGAGGTAGTGTAATCTACTGGAAAAATGATTTTTTAAAAACATTATTGGTATCATGACAAATATCTTCCTTTACAGCAAAGCATATTTTACGAACATAATCACTCCATTCATTATCCAAGTTTATGTGCACAAAATATCAATTGTCTAGTTTTTCATCAGTGACTAAAGAGTATACTTATTCAAAAAGTACGACAGGTATGATTTTGAAGGATTTACAATTCTGAAATATCATAAAAATTAAAATACTTCTACTATGATCAAACATATGTAAGCTTTACTTATGCATGAATGACGGGAAATTCAGTCCAGCATGTTTTTCTTTGAGGCACATGGAAATATTGAAATAGATCCTTGTTGACCGAGATAGGCTAAGTAGCAAGTAACCTTATGATGGCGTCAGAATCACAGTACTCGTGCAAAGTAGGGGAGCAAGGCCTTTATCCTTTTGTTCATTGCAGCACCAGAGATGAGAAGTACATATATTCAAGCTCCAAGACTATATCTGCAGAAAAGAAGACAATTAGACAAATTCAAATAAATTATCAGTAAACGGATTACAATATAGTCCATATCAGCAGAGTTTATAAAACATTCCAGTGTGGTACCCAATACACAAATCACACCACTTTATTAATTGATAAAATAATGTATTCGTTTATTTACTTCTTTTTCATTAGTTAATATGTATAAGCCTAGAAATCATAAACATTCAATCAAAAATATCCTTTGGTGTATGCAGAATTGCAGACTATTCTAGACTCAATACTCAGATTTTTTTGTTGATTATCATTGATTAAATTAAAGTCAGTGGAGAAATTGATTAATTAGACCATGAAACACAATAATTGTTCTCCTATTCGTATAAGAATTCAAGCAGGATAACACATTGTATTGTGAATACATAAGTGCAAATCAAATTTTAACACAGGAATCAACTCAGTTTGTTTGCCTTGTATGCCTGCAAATTCAGTACATGTACTCAATAACTGGAAGTAAGACATTTTGGACTACGACTTTAAAACACCATTTCTTCAGTTATTTCCATAACAATATCACAGCTTTAATAATGAAAGCTTCATAGTTCTACAAATCATAGTGTAGTGTCACAGCTGACCAAGAGGCTACAAAATACTGATTCGATGCTTTCCCTAATAAAGTGTTGAAATTCTTGTGAACCTTGTTTGCACAAAAACGTATGTACAGCAAATGCACCCATCCCAGCTAAAATATAATTATGCCATTGCTTTCAGTCTTTCTTTCATACACCCCCCCCCCCCCTCCGGCATGGTTTTATTCTTTTCCTTTGAAATAATAAGCTAATTTTTTTAATCATTTATTTGAATTTTACTTTTTTATGGTGTTGGCACACCTCACAAATTTACAAGGTGAAAATTCATAGGTCAATGGAATGTCATTACATGCCTCCATAATGATATGGAGTGATGAGAATATGATGCTGGTTATTTTATGGTTGTCAAATTACTGCAATTAAAAAAAAATGCCCTAAATACTATATTACCAGCCAACAATTACAATGAAATGCACTCATTTGAGAATTAAAAAGAGTGCCAACTTAAAACATTGCAGTACCTGTAATTGACTGCAGAGAAATCTCAAGGATCAACTTGTTTCCAGAAGTTAAACCTGTCTGATCACACTATGTGGCTGTAAATAAAAGCATAAAGATTAAATATTCATACAGACACTGATCGACATGAAGTAAATCATGAAATAAATCAATGATTGAAATTATTGAAAAGATGAATTAACAATATACTCATCTGGATTACGGTGATTGTGAAATCTTGTTCTCTTGCAGTATACTTCCTGAATGCCCTATTGCAGGAAGAATTCATTACATGAGGTTGTATATTTTGCTTATTAAATAAACAGCATCGTCCTCAATTGTTTGCTTCAGTGTCTTCTCTACAAAAAAATTATTGGCAAATAAAAAATAAAATATTTAAAATATCAAAAAGTTCTGATGAATATAATTTAGTTGAAGCTGTTAGTACTTAATTATAGTCACAGCAGGTAAAATTATGTAGACTATGTGTTTTTGCATAATCTTGCTTTGTTTTGTGTGGGGCTGGTTCAAGTGATGAATCGTCATAAATAAACGTGACATTAAAGGCAAGGTATTTGAGCCAATTGAGGTCCTTCCAGTTGCACGACGTAGCATAAAGTTCATGACTTGTCACAGAGGCAGATCTATCTTTGAGCCTGAGACAA
Source organism: Eucidaris tribuloides (assembly GCA_001188425.1). Lineage (NCBI taxonomy): Eukaryota > Metazoa > Echinodermata > Echinoidea > Cidaroida > Cidaridae > Eucidaris > Eucidaris tribuloides. The sequence goes on along the minus strand of JZLH01S0110324.1, from coordinate 18,706 downwards.
ATCAACACAGAGTCCCCACAGACACCAGTTACAAGTTATTTTGGCTTTGGAAATAATCTAGAGTGTACAGTCAGAAAAAATTATGCGTCAAATCCATCGACGACAAAAAAAAATGTGCGAGTAACAACACACTTCCAACACCAAATTGAACGAATGGGACCAAGAGCCGTGACGAGATAATTCACAGCATCGTCGGGAATATGCATGTGATTGAACAGTTCAGCAATATAACTCATTATAAACTTACCTCATTACTGGATGAAAATTTGGTTCCAATCCGTGTTTCATATGTAAATTTGGAGATTGTGACAAATAAACACGTCAAAATACAATACGAAGCCAGCGATCGCCACGTATTGAAATGCATTGTCACGCACGCTAGCAGACTCAATCGAGGGAACTAATTGCGGCTTCAAATTTGACCTTTGACCCCAGTGTCGCAACTCTCTCTATAAATCCGCTCTGACCCCAGTGACTACGCAGGCGAGGATCAGCCGTTAGCGTGTTTTCGCTCAGCGACGTACGCGGCTTTCAACGACGCAGGAGTGACGGGGGCTTGCGTCCGTCGTACTCGAACAACTCACGTTTATAAGTAGTTTCGCAAATTCGGTGTACGCGGACGAACGTACTTATCGGTATGACGTCATTGCTAGAGATCCCGTGGTTGATCCCGCGACTTTCAACATGGCATATACAGTTTCAAG
>JZLH01S0110305.1:51966-72157 GCA_001188425.1 Eucidaris tribuloides | reverse complement strand
CCGTAATAGCGGACTAAATAATCAGCGAAATTAATATCCGCGGATCAAAATCATATTGCCGACTTTTATTTCTAGCATAATACGGAACGAAATATTAGCCAAATTCATTTCCGCGGATCAAAATCATATTGCCGACTATTATTTCTGGCCATAATACGGAAGAAATATTAGCCAAATTCATTTCCGCGGATCAAAATCATATTGCCGACTTTTATTTCTGGCCATAATACGGAACGAAATATTAGCCAAATCATTTCCGCGGATCAAAATCATTTGCGACTTTTATTTCTGGCATAATACAGAACGAAATATTAGCCCAAATTCATTTCCGCGGATCAAAATCATATTGCGCGACTTTTATTTTCTGGCATTAATACGGAACGAACATACTGGCCAAATTCATTTTCCGCGGATCAAAATCATATTGCCGACTTTTATTTCTGGCATTAATACGGAACGAAATATTAGCCAAATTCCATTTTCCGCGGTATCAAAATCATATTGCCGAACTTTTATTTCTGGCATAATACGCGAACGAAAATATTAGCCAAATTCATTTCCGCGGATCAAAATCATATTGCCGACTTTTATTTCTGGCATAATACGCGAACGAAATGTTAGCCAAATTCATTTCGCGCGATCAAAATCATATTGCCGACTTTTATTTCTGGCATAATACGGAACGAAATGTTAGCCAAATTCATTTCCGCTCGGATCAAAATCATATTGCCCACTTTTATTTCTGGCATAATACGGAACGAAATGTTAGCCAAATTCATTTTCCGCGGTTTAAAATCATATTGCCGACTTTCATTTTTGGCATAAAACGGAAACTAAGTATTACCCCAATTCATTTCGCGGCGTCAAAAATACACTCTTAACAATTTTTTTGGCGTAATACGGAACTAAATATCAGCGAAATTAATATCCGCGGATCAAAATCATATTGCCGACTTTCATTTTCGGCATAATAGGGAACTAAGTATTACCCCAATTCATTTCCGCGGGGCAAAAATACACTCTTAACAATTATTTTTGGCTTAATACGGAACTAAATATGAGCCAAATTCAATTTCTGCGGGTCAAAAATAAACTCCTTATTATTTTTTGGCGTAATACGCGAGCTAAATAATAGCTCCGAATGACGCCCGTTTTCTCCGATATATTCATTATATTGACAGATTTCTTACTGGCCCGGTCGGACCAGTAAAATTGACTATTTCTGAAATTATACTGGCCCGACAGTGATTTTTACAGGTCTCGGGCCGTCGGACCTGTGCCAGTGTCGAGCGCTGCCTCAACCCTAACCATATTATGCTTAGATAAGCCCATGAAAATTGATTATTAATGGCAGTTCCATGGTACGATTTGTGCACCCTACATAAATCACTGTATGTGGGACTACATGGGTACCTAATTTGTGAGCACCAAACTTTGAGGCCTTTGAGCTACCTCTAAATATTATTCAATATTCCTGAAATTTTGTCAGGATAAGTTTTTCATGCAACTGAACCATTTCAAGGGGTGAGACCATGGTTTTTCAAACTTTTGTAAAATAAGAACCCCCTATTATGTACAGCCCTTTCGTATTGCATTGAATATATTTAAAAACACATAAAAAGGTATAAAAAAACACATAAAAAGGTATGATTGAGGATGTTTAACAAATTCTGTGTGCATTCTTAGTACAGCTGTGCAATAGGGGATGTGTAGCTTTTCTGTGTACATTCTTAATACGGGCTGATTAATAATTATTGTTGCTTCTTCTGACTCAGAGCTGCAACACTAGTTTTAACTGATTCACAGATGCAGTGGACTCTCGTTATGATGAATGTGATATATTTATTAGATGGGACGGGGTTGGGGGGTAGGGGTTGCTGTCACTGGGTTTTAATATTAAGCCGAAGTTCCTTATGGCAAGTGTCCAATCTACTTGTTTTTAATTTAATTACTACATGTAGTGTATTTTCTGATGACATTTACTTTTCGAGTGTGCAAGTAGGGGATGTGAAACAGTTTTGGGAGGGGGGGGTGGGGGGCTACCTACCAGGCGAGCGAAATTTTAATTTATTGGGGGTTTAATTTGGGGATGGTGGGGTGGGGGTTGCTTTCTCTGGGTTTAATCTTAAGCCGAAGTTCTTTTTGGCGAGTGTCTACTCTACTTGGTAGGCCTATACTGTATTTTCTGATTTTTCATATTTTCATGTCGCCAAATAATATTATTGTCATGTGTATTTTAATGTGTGGAATGTTATTCTGTGTCTTTAAAGTTTTTGTGTATATTCATTTGGGGCAGTATTTTAAGTATAATTTGATATATTTTTCTTGACATGTGTTTTATGTATCATCACTTATGTTCAGACTGCATATCAAATTTTATGTTTTACATGACAATAAATAAAAATCTGAATCTGAATCTGAAAAGTAACATACAATATGACTATGACAAATCATGTTGATCACAGCATCTAGTATTGGTAATGAGGAGCTGGCAAACATCTGAAATCAGATACTTTGTGATGTTGATTGAAATGAGTGACATAACTGACCTTGTAAACCACCAAAACGTGATCACAGAAAGGAAAGAGGCAGTCGCTTCTGGGCATGGCTTCTGTTGGAAACAAGAAACATGACAGTGCAAGAGAGTCACTAAATTCTTGGAATTATCCCCATAAATATCAGTCACACATTTCACACAAATCCATCCAATGCCACATGAAGTTATAACTAATTTGTTTTGAATAGAAATATAAAATACGGTGAAAAGTCATATGTGAGGATATGAAGTGTCCCGTGTAGAACATGAACAATGCAGAATACACAGTCATTGTATCCTGCTGTCCTGCTCCACGCAATACAAAACAAATATAACATACTTCTGTATGGCCATGTGTTTTAAACTGGTAGATTTTTGTGTGACATCAAAAAGTCACCTTTTCAATTCTGAGAAATGCACCGATTGTCATTTAAAATTAATTATTTCAATATTTACGCATGCTACCATAGGCAAAGTATACATATTCTGAAAGGAAAATTCACAAGGAATCCAAAAATGTCATTGTTTTCATTGTTGGGTTAATGGTAAAAGGGAAACAAACAACAGAAAGTGAATTTTTCCATGCATAAAATTCTCACCATTCATGTGAAATTTTTGTTTCCACCTTATACCCCACATCAAAAAAGGACATCATATTTGAACTCTACAGAGCTAGAGCTTTCCAAAAATGTATACTTTTACTATGCTACCTGCTACAGATTTTCCGTTGCGCAAACATATTGTTGGCCATATATAAAAATGTATAAATTTGTTCAAATTTTCAAAGGTAATAATATAATTGTTTCTTTTAAAAATCAACTCCACCTTTGCATTTTTAAATAACAGAATTGTCATGTCATGAGTGATAAGTTGAAAATATATCTTTAATAAAAAAGTGGGTATTATCATATCCACATCAACAAAACAGAATACAACATCAAAAATTTCATCGCATCATATTTCACTGTTCAGACCACAGTCTATTTCCCATTTTAATGTCCAACATTTTAGGCTTCAAGCCCCCAAGTACTGAATTATACACAGTTATTTTCATGATAATTAATGCTAAGATCCAATAGACTTCAAATTAAGCTTATATTACTTGATTTGGGACAGTGACCACAAGTTATTGGTAAATTTGTTATTCCTATTTGAAATTTACCACGTGCGATCCTCAACTCCACCCTGTCATTTTTTCACTTCAGTGGTCATAAGCTCAGAAGTTTATATGCTTTGTGCAAACTTAAGGTGTCATCTTAAAGATCTCATCAAGAGCTTTAATTAGATATGTATTTTGTCTATAGTGGGTATCAAGATATTAACAAAATTGAAGAAGAACATCTAAAAACTCGTGCAAGTGTCACGGCTCCACCCTATAAGACTATCAGTTCAAAACACATGGCCGTTTATCAGCACACAAAGCAGACTTATGGGTGGACACATCTGCCATCGAAGCACAGCCTCCTTTCTAGTCAGTTTGTTTTCACAATTAATGTCAATTTCTATACTGCATGGCATTGTATCATTTTCAAGATATAACATGAGCAAAACAACTTTGGAGACTTGTTTTGTATTGAACAGTTAATCACATTATTTTCTTCACTTACCGTGTCTGTTATGACTGGAGAATAGTGGGGTAGTTGATCAGCAAATGAGAAGCAAACCAGCTGAGCCACATTGAGGAAAAAGTACAGGAAAAATGTGACATATCTAAACAGGTCTTCTGAGCCCTGCAGAAAAACAATGAATGAAAACCCCAAGATATATTATTATTTCAATGAAAGAAAACCTATATTCTTCTGTAAACATTGAATATTTTGTGGTGGTTTTATTTTCGCGAATTTCGCGACTTTACTGAACGCGAAAATTTTCACTTCCTGATATTTCTGTACAAAGTAAATGCAAATACAATAAAATCGCCAAAATATACCCTCACGAATTCCCCGTCTTGAAGCAAACACACAAAAATATATGGACGCGAAATATATGACGTATACAGTATTTCAGAAGTGGAAAAGTGACAAAAAAAGGGAGAAAACAATTTTAAACTTTACAAAAAGGAAAACTTGGAGACAACAGAAATACACTTTCAAGAAAGATAACAGAATAATTGGTCTTTAACACCACACATCAGCAAATATTATTTTCAAATTTGCTGAAAATTTTTATCAAAAAAAAAACTTCTTTGTAAACATTTTTTCGAAGAACTTACATTCCTACTGGCATTGACCACCTTGGAGTGAAACTCTCCTATTCCACAAAAGATGCAGATGAGATAAAATATAAATAATACTCCAGACGTCTGCTGGCCTTTCAGTCTCTCCATATGAATAATTATGAACGCTACAATCTGTACAAAAGAAAAAAAGGTGTTAATAGTAAGCATGTATACATGTACTTCTTTTGCTGCAGACTATAACTATGGTTTTACTTGTACATATGCTACTATCCTACCAAAGTACTGATTTTACTATCACATTCAAATTGTAATTGTATTGCTACTGCTGCTGCTACCACTACTATTACTTTTAATATTTGTGTTGTATTCACCACTATCACTTCCGTGACCACAATTACTAGCACCACTACTACTACTACTACCACTATACTGCCACTGCTGCTGCGTGAACTACTACTACTACTACTACTACTACTACTATTCCTTTTACTATATTACTACTACTGCTACTACTACTACTATAACTGCTACTCCTACTACTACTACATGTGCTACTACTATTACTACTAACTGCTACATGTACTACTACCACTACTACTACTGTTCCTACAACTTCTACTACTGTACTATTACTACTACTACCACCACTACTAGTACTATTATTGCTACCACTGCTTCTACTTCTGCTACTACTTCTACAACTACTACTACTTCTATTTCTACTACAACTACTACTACTACTACTACTACTACTACTACTACTACTACTACTACTGTATCTTCTATTTCTACTACTACCACATACTACTACATGTACATGTACTAACACAGTAGCAACTAAGTACTACTACTACTACTACATGTAGTAGCTAACTGTACTACTTTATTGCTTTTTCTTCCTCTACTTTGTGGTTGATCTTTAATCTTTGATAATTTACATATCTGAATGAAATATGAAATATCAAATGTGAAGTGTGAAATGCAAAATGTGAAATGTGGAATGTGGAATGTGGAATGTGGAATGTGGAATGTGGAATGTGAAATGTGAAATGTGAAATGTGAAATGTGAAATGTGAAATGTGAAATGTGAAATGTGAAATGTGAAATGTGAAATGTGAAATGTGAAATGTGGAATGTGGAATGTGGAATGTGGAATGTGGAATGTGAAATGTGAAATGTGAAATGTGAAATGTGAAATGTGAAATGTGAAATGTGAAATATGAAATATGAAATATATTATATTGAAATTAAAAAAATCCTGTTCACAAAATCACACCACCATTGGACAAAAGCAGAGCAAATGATATGCCTGTAATATGTCAATTAATGCCTTTGACCCTTTAATCTTGATCATTAGAGAGAACTGTTACACTACCAATAACCTCCCTATGAAACATCACCATTAGACACTCCTTGCTATAATTATGATTGAATAATGAATATGCCCAATCACTTAAAGGTCAGTGACCTTTAAGTTAAAGGTATTGGCTAACATTTACCACAGTTAAAAAAATCTGAGCTACATGATTCCCCATGCTACCATTGTCTTTGATAAGGTCTAAAAAATGACGCCCTGAAAAAATGGTATTTCAAAATGATTATTTAGTGCTTTAAAAAAGTGAAAATCGTAAGTTGGTCGGATTCACCTGCCCATTTTCTCCCATAGACTTACTGTGTGTACACCTAGGCTATTTAAACTCGCCCGTGTTTTAATTGTTTATTCGTGCATAACTTGCCATTGGCAGTGTAACTTTCCAAACTTTTTTATTCTAGGGTGTTTATTTGTCCATATGAACACTACTATGTAGTTCAGATATCAAAATTTGACAATTTTTTTAATTGAAACTCCACAATGTTAGCCTATCATTTAACCTTAGCTTATTTTACATCTTTTTTTTGCCTAGTGAAAAAAAGAAAAGATCATTACCAACCTTCATACTATCCTAAAATACCACTGAACACCCATACAGAAATTTAAGCAAAGTCTATTAACCTTTGACCCTTGACCCCATGCAGATTTCACACAAACCTAACCAGTTCATTTACACCTCATGGTTCATGCCTGGGCCATGTATGATTCCAATCCACCCAGGGGTACTAGAGATGATATCGCAATAAACAAGATCAGGGTAAATGAACAGATGGACAGACAACTCAAAAACATAATGCCACTGGCATCTTTAAGGCGAAGGCGTAAACAATTTTTAAAATTTGCAATAATGGTGAAGACCAAATAACCATTTCTTACCATTGTTATTGCTGTTAATGCTGGTGTGATGATGTATACTGCCGGCAAATCCCATTTCACCATTTGAGCAATGCCGACGAAGGCATCTAGTGTTGGAACTACTATTAATAATATGGCAAGAAACTGCAAGAAAGTGGAAAGATATGAAAACAACAGAAAAATAGCATAATTATTTAAAATAGCTTTGAGATATTATGGCAATTTCATGAATCATGAGAAAATCTAACACAAATACTCCTTGTGGTACATGTAAATTCAAAAATCACAAAATTCCAGTATTGGCAGGTAAAATGGTTAACAACTGAGTAATTAATTGCATATATTTTGCAATGACCTTGCTTTGTATTTACACCTGCTTGATAAGACATTCTACCATAGAACACTGCCTATACCCCGTTGGAGACTAAGTATTGGTATGAGTTAATTCGTGTTGGGGTCTTTGGAAAATGTGTGTTATAGTGAAATTGAATTGTTTCCAATCATCAGTCATCACACCTTTGCACTGTACACCACACTAATGCCTGCCTCATTCATTCCGACACCTACGCACAGGTGAGCTTTTCAATGGGGGCATGAGTATGGTCTAGTTCACAACATGGGTGTCCCTTTAAAACCACATTAATTTAATATGCTGCTCACAGTAAATTATGCGAGCAACAGACTCTAGGCAAAAAGTTTGCACAAGACACTGACATGTCATTCTGTACACTATTTAATCTCACCCCGTAAATAAATGAGACCAATAAATTTAAGTACTTGTATACATGTCCTGCTTGCATGCCCTGTTATGCTTTTCACAGATATCTTAGAATGGCTTACATGAACTTTTATAACATTCATGGACATACATGTACTTGTACAGTCTCTACACTTATCATCTTCATCAATCCAATCATGTCACATGCTAGAATAGGATATCAAGTGCTGTGTTTATCAAAAACAACAGGATTTTATTGGTGCCTAATGTAATTGCCTATGGTGACTTAATTTAATTGTCTGTGTGACTAATAGCATAGCAAAAGCACAGTACATAAAATATGATGAGTATAAAATAACTTTATAGCCAGGGACAAACGCAAAAATCATAAGACTCATAGAAGGTAATGGAGTGCAATGGACAATGGATTATGTTTTGTGAAAGAGCATCAATTACCTTATTGCCTCTTGCATTGAGCTTTACTACATGTATAATAAATTTGGTTGCCATGATCTGCTTGAAATGTATAGCATTCATAATTATGCCACTTAATTGCAGAAAAATATTACAAATCTAGTTAAGGTTTTATAAATCACAGAAAGATGATACCCTTAAAAAAATTGTTTTGTTTTGTTTTATTATACACAGAAGTCAAAGAAATTGTTTAGTACACTACTACACTTCTTATTTTTTTTATTTAAATAACTTGATTCAAGGGCTTGATAATTATAATAATTATAATAATTAATAATTATACAGCACATGCTATAAAGTAATTTTATTAATTACTACTGATTAGATCAAATCTGGTTAAGGTTTTATAAATCACAGACAGATGACACCCTTAAAAAAATATCTTTTTTTTAATCATACACAGAAGTCAAAGAAATTGTTTGGTACACTACTACACTTCTTATTTTTTTATTTACATAACTTGAGTCAAGGGCTTAATAATTATAATAATCAATAATTATACAGTACATGATATAAAGTAATTTTATTAATTACTACTGATTAGATCAAACTTTGCCAGCCTCTTTTTGTACATGTCAACCCCTCCCCCCCCCCACCCCCCTGCCCCTGCAGGTCAGGTTATTCTATGGTACTCTTCACAACAATATGCAAGTACTGGCAGGATCTTGTAGGTATGGGTTTTTATTTATATTGCTTGCTGGGGTCTTTAACCATGGAGGTCGACCTATATTTAGCAGGCACTGTAGTGGGCAGAGTGGAGGGATGATATTTCACAACATGCCCCATCTGACGTCATCAACGTACTGTGCACTGTTTATGTACGTAATTCCCTCTTCTCGAGTGGTGGGTGTGAGTGACATGAATCAATGGGAATGAATTCCATCTTGAAAGTGTACCATACAGCCAACTTTGATTACAGTACTATCATGTAGAACATGATTTACTGCCCTCAGCACTTGAAGATGGACTGAAGTGTGTAAAACACAGGGAAAGGCTTCTCCCAAGTGTGTACTGTATTATAGTGTCAGTGAATGTTCATTGACTACATGTATGCTAAGACATACCCCATCTTTATTTGAAAATTGAAATGTAGGCTGCATATCACAATCAGAAACTGCTATACAGGGCTCGACACTAGCACCTGCCCACTGCCAAGGGTAAATATCATACTGGACAAGTAAAAGTTACAATGTAATTGCCCCTCAGGCAAATAAACTTTGAATCATCAAATGAGCGAAAATGTGAAAATACTGGTATCTTACAGTGTACCAACTGTGAACAAAATCTGTGCGAAATTTTGATTTCTGTTAATTTCATCATTGTGTTTCATAAGTCATACCTATGCAACCCCCAGAATTAAACTTCCTATATGAAAAGGTCTTAGTGTTTAAAATAATGGAGAAATTATCTTTAATGTTTTTTATAACAGCCTATTTTCGGGTAGGTAAATTTTTCATTCAAGCAAGTACAAATCTGACAATAATAATTTCAAGTGCCCAAAGGGCAAGTAAAAAAATGGTGGTGTGGAGCCGTGTTATTATATTTTGGCCTTATTCATCCAGCTACCAATCATCTATTTTTTTTTTTATAACATCTTTCTAAAGCCAACCAAAATCACAAAGGATCTAGAAGACCAATTAAATGGATCACTGCAACTTAACAAAATTAACATCTTTACGGGGCAATGAGACACATAACTTATGAATTGCCACTTCCCAAACAAAAGCTCTTTTGACCAGCCAATACCGCAATACGGAAAGCAATATTCAAAGAAATTATGTAAAGAACAATTGTCATTATCGTCCCATCAGAATTAAATTAGCTCGTGTAAAGAGTTAAACGCAAATTAGTTGAAAACAACACCAGACACAATATAAAACCTGTCAAATCATTGAAACATCCTGTTTGAGTGCAATTCAGGATATGTCCCAGGAAAAATGCAAGGACAATGGTTCATTCAACATTAAGATCATCAGTTCATCACTAAACTCCCAATGCACTACATGTAAGTATGTGAGGTCAAGCTGGGTCACACATATTAGACTGTCATTGAAATACTGTCAGAATATATGTTTGGATGACCAAGAAAATTTGGTAGTAAAGGCATTGTATATTGTACAATTTCCATTTTAACAAATGTGAGCCACATGATTCCCCATGCTCCTAGTGTCTTTACTAAGGTCTAAAAATGAGGTTCTTAAAAATTTACATTTCATAATGATCATTAAGTGCTTTAAAAAAGTAAAAATCATTGAGAGACCATTCCTGTTTTCCACCATAGACTGCTGTGTTGCAGAATTTTAATCGGCCGAGAATAATTCATGTTCCAGTACATATTTTACAAGTGACAGCATAGCTGTCTGAACTTTTGTGTTCTAGGGTGTTTATTTGTCCATTCATACACTGTCAGATATGTCAGATAGCAAAGTTCGACAATTTTTAAATGGTTCTTCCACAGTGTTATATAGTGTCTTTAATCTTTCAAAATTCAAAAGTATAGCACTTTACTACTGTATGAAAGTCCATAAACAATATTGAACATACCAGAAATGTTTTGATTTACATTGATGTTATTTTTAGCAGATGTCTGAGTAGCTATCACAAGGAACATGTACACCGCCTAGTGCCTACATGTATGATAGGATTCAGGGGTTCTCCCCCACCTACCCCCCCCCCAACGTAAATAAATAAATAAAAATAAATAAATATATAAATAAATATATAAATAAATAAATAAATAAATAAATATATATATATATATATATATATAAACATATGAATAAATACAAAAATCTTAATTTACTGAAATATGGAAGTACATGTATTTCAAAGTGTGCAACTTTCAGGTTTTCTATTGATCATGAAAACTTTATCAAAAACAAAAAACTTCGAAAAGTACACATATTTCTCACCTTTTATATTGTCAATATTAAACCATACTTAAATATGCAACACAATATGCTCTTATACTGAACATGAATAAACTAATACTGACAGTGAAGGGTTTCACTATCATCAGTACATACGACATGATCATTACCGATTTGATTCTGTGCAGGTTGGACACCGCTATGAAGCCCCTGTCGTTGTGTTTCAGGTACAGCAGGTAGAAGGGGGTGGTTAGCAGCAGGAAGGCCACGGGAATCCATGACAAGACTGTCTCCTGGAAGCATGGTGTCAGATCTGGTACCGAGGAGTTCAGAAGACTTGGATCCTACATGTAGATGAAATCACAATGGGAAGATTAGCAATCACAAATTTATTGTAAATGTGTATATTTTTAGATGTATCATTCAAGAGGTTTACAATGAGCCCTACATGTAAATCAGTGATCAAAAATTTATTTCATAAGTTGTGATCTTAAAGGTATTGGCTAACATTTACCACAGTTAAAAAAATCTGAGCCGCATGATTCCCCAAGCTACCAGTGTCTTTGATGAGGTCTAAAAATGAAGCCCTGAAAAAATTGTATTTCAAAATGATTATTTAGTGCTTTAAAAAAGTGAAAATCGTAAGTTGACCAGATTCACTTGCCCCTTTCCTCCCATAGACTTACTGTGTGTACACCTAGGTTAATAAAACGCGCCCCGAGTTTTATTGTTTATTCATGTATAACTTGCCATTGGCAGTGTAACTTTCCAATCTTTTGTATTCTTGGGTGTTAATTTGTCCATTTGAACACTACTATGTAGTTCAGATATCAAAGTTTGACAATTTTTTAAATTGAAGCTCCACAATGTTAGCCTATCACTTTGACATTTGATTTGGATATTTACATGTACATTTTAATAGTACTACAAGTATAATGATGGTGACTCCATAAATTACAGAGTCACATGTTTTTTAAACACTATAGTAGTGCCCAAAGTTTTCCGCTTTGCGGATTTTCCGCGAAAATCGCGGAAACAGGGGTAGAAAGCGGAAAACGCAGTTTAAAAAAAATGTAAAAATAATTTTTTTAAAAATCCATAAATAGTGAATTTGGCAAGAAATTTTAGTAATCATAACATAAGTATACTCTTATTAGTTTCAAATGCGTCATGATTAATCATTATTACCCATACAAAATCCAATCTAGGAATCGCTCAGGCTCAGCGAGCGGAAACTTAATAGCCCCGACGCGATCATTTTTCACTATTTCCATGCATTTGAAACAAGAAAAAAGTCTTTTCTGAGTTTTCAATGAATTTCAAAATAGTGAAATTTAGAAAGCAGAAGAAAGCAGATTTTGGGGTGTGTAAAGCAGAAGAAAGCAGAATTTTACATTTAGAAAGCAGAAAACTTTGGGCACTATACTATAGTGTCCAAGTTACATCCGACAGTGAAGTGCTTTCAGTTTCAGTCACCTACTGTATATGTTCAGATTTAATGTTTCACCACTTGCCACAATTTATTACATTTGTGGACTAGACTAGAGTATTAAGAAACCTCTGTCCTATTTCCTGATACAGTATCATAGTCCAGCCTGTATACTGTATGTGGACGTATAGTTCACGTACACAGGTAATTAATCATGTTGTCAAGTGTAACCTGGACATCAGAATGTACATGGCTCCTCATTAATTAAAATCACCTACAGTGTAGATGGCTGGCAGATAGGTGGGGACAGACATCTCCAGTACTTTGAAGGAATGACCATTACATTCATCCCGCTTGAAAAAATACACATTTTAAAATGGTAAACACACGGTTGCCTATTCCCTGAGAAATTCAAGTAGTTCCCACTATATACTGGGAAATACCGGGAAATGCTGAGCGGTACCCAGGATGTATACAGAGATATAGGGATATGTTAGAAAATACTTGGGATTTGGGAAATACCTGGGCAATACGGTACCTGAAAATATTCAAGAAGTGTATTTCACAGTATTTCCCTGTATTTCCAAGTATTTCCCATTTTCCTCAAAAATTATTGAGGCGGTATTTACCGGTATTTACTGCCAGTATTTCCCACTCCGGCCAACCCTGGGTAAACTACATGTAGTATGTAACATGCAACTGGGTCTTCTGAAGTTACCAGCCTTATCCAAATAATGTCAACAAACTTCCAAGAAATAAATGTACATGTACACTGTAATAGTAAATAGCTCATTGCATCAGAGGCCTGATCTGGGTGATGTACGTGCACTGTACAGGAGTACAGATAAGAGTGGTAGTAAACAGCCTTGAAATTGTAATTAAATAAGCATTTTGTTTGAGATAAATGTGTTGGAAAATGCCAACTACTAGAAAATTCAAACAACTGCTACCAGATATCAATAACAATCTGATTGCATTACATCTACATGTACATGTCCACAAGTACATGTAATAAGCAGCAAACCTCTGCTGCAGAACATTATTTTTATTTGAAAAAGAATCATAGACATGACCATCGTAACACTTTTTGCATCATCATGGCATATTTTTTTCCATACCATTGGCTGATTTACACATACTAAACTGTACGTTACATGTATATTTGTCATCAGTGATTAATCTAGTCATTGTGTGGACCAACCCCCATTTTGTGGAACACCCACCACCCCACGGAAGGCATTGTTCAGAATAGATGATTTTTGGTATGTACTGTACATGTACATGTATGTTGAGGGTTTAAATGCTTGCTGAATTGGTGACAGACATCACAATGATGGAGTATAAAATAATTCCTCAGCAAATAAAAGATGAAGGCCATTGCAAAACATTTACAAAGGATTCAATGTATCATGTATGAGAACTTCTTTTGGTGTGTTCTTTTCTTTCATACCAATATGAACTTCACATCACCAGCTGATGATGAAAGTTGATGCAATGCACACAATACAAGCTACATGTACATGTATGTGTACAGTATCTACAGTCAAACCTATCTTAAAGGCATCATATTTCCATTTGAAAAAATATGAGCTACTTGATTCCATTTGCTACTAATGTCTTTGATAAGGTCTAAAATGAAGCCCTGAAAAAATTTAAATTCAAAATGATCATCACGTGCTTTAAAAAAGTAAAAATCATCGAGAGACCATTCCAGTTTTTCCCCATAGGCTGCTTTGTTGCAGAATTCTTATCGGCCGAGAATAATCATGTGCCAATTATTTTATAATATGACAGCACAACTGTCTGAACTTTTGTGTTCTAGGGTGTTTATTTGTCCATTCAAACACTGTCAGATATTTCCGATAGCAAGTTTGACAGTTTTTTAAATGGGTCTTCCACAATGTCTTTAAGGAATGCCTTAGAGAAGGGACACAGGTCCACCAAGAAGGACCCCACAATCAACTTCTGTAGAGAGAAAGCTGTACTTAAAGGCATTGTATAACAATGTTTCCAGTTTAAAAAATCTGAGCTACATGATTCCTCATGCTACTAGTGTCTTTGATATGGTCTAAAAATGAAGCCCTGAAAAAATTGCAGTGTAAAACAATCATTAAGTGATTTAAAAAAGTTAAAATCATTGAGCAGCCATTACAGCTTTTCTCCATAGACTGCCGTGTTGCAGAATTTCCTATCGCCTGATATAATTAAAATAGTGCAAGTTGTATCTGCACATATTGTACTAGTGACAGCATAACTGTCCAAACTTTTCTGTTCTAGGGTGTTTATTTGTCCATTCAAACACTCTCAGATATGTCAGATAGCAAAGTTCGACAATTTTTTAAACGGATCTTCCACGTGTTATATAGTGTCTTTAAACTTACTTAGTTACATGAAGAAAAAACAGATGAGGATTTTAGAGCAAATGTACAATTGTACCTTCCTACTCCTGGTCCTTCAAGTTGTATGCTATCCAAATAATTATAGAATGAAGATTTGTTTTTATAGTCATGTCATAGTACCAGTCGCCAAATGGCAATGACAATCATTGGATATCTGGAGTACATTAGGTAATTATGAAATATGGTAGAAGGTATGTTTGTGTGTGACATACAGGACATCTCTGAGTCACATATAACAAACATAATTTTTCTCTCTATTTCCGCAAAAGGTAAAATTAATTTTAATACATGTACGTACATGTATGCAGCTGATGGCATACATTGTATACCCTTGATCCTTCCGTTTACTCATTACATTGATCATGAAATATTTTCTGTATTAAGTACATGTGTGGAAAGAAGACTATAATGTCAAAATCTCCAAATTACAGAATTGCCTGGTAAGGTGTTACATCACTCCATGCACTATCTAGCACATCACATTATAAGAAATCCAGATGGTCAAATTTAAAAAAAAAACATGTCTGAGTGCAATTTAGGATGTGTCCCAGGAAACAAATGAAAGAACAATGGTTCATTCATTATCAAAGTTATCAATGAACTCCAAGTGCCCTCACTGTACTATAGTTCAAGCCTGGTCAAACAATGTCAACACAAATATGTAAAGTTATCACAGAAAATATCAGCAAAAGAATAGAACAGTTCTAGTGCACTAGTTCTAATTTGGGTGTAATATTGTAATATCCATGTGCAGCATGGTGCACATTGCCTGCATTTGTCCAAGTGCCCATTATATGAAATATTGACTGTGTGACAAATGATTAATGAAATTGCATTTCAAAATGTTATTTGCCTTCTCCAAGAAAGAATGTATTCTGCTGTTATAGTATGCTAGATAAGTGTAAATAACAGTCACAATCATTATTCTTTACTATTTACCCTTTTTTCGTTATCATGTAACCTCTCAATCTCATATAGGTTAAGTGGATGGGGTAAGTACTTTACTGTTGATCATCGATCAATAATGAAAAGAACTTTGCTTCCCCTCCATGCCCTGCACACATGAGAAACCACATGTCAACAATGACCTGACACTATGTAAGTTCATACCACACAGGTTTTCACATATTCCACATGTCAGAGCAGTGGACATTGGACAGTCACAATATTAATTTCATGCAAGGTTTTTGCTTGGAAAATTATATACAACTGCATAACAAACAATAGATTTGGCAGTTAAACCAAGATTTCTTCGTTGAGGGTCATAACTTTATATATAAATAAAGTGGGCTCAATTCTTCTTTATTGGAGGAGGTAACAGTGTAACTATGGGCAAAATAAAATTGAAGAGCACAAAAAAGTGAGAAAAATTATATGGGATAGGGTCTTCATAGTTGTATTTGGAAAGACTGTGGACATTTCAGGAAATCGCGCGACGTTGCAAACAGAACCTGGGGATGCAGCATCTATTTTTTCTTTCCATAAATTTTGATTGAAAAATTTTGAAAATTAGCTGTCTGGATACTCAACTCCCCACCCTACATCCAGTTCCTTTTGCCAACAGGTTAAGTGTACACAGAAGTATTTATTTTAGCACTATCCCCCCTTTTTTTTTTATTTGCTAGAAGTCTAGCATGCTTCAAATGTTTTAAATGTAGATTCTAACGTTAGATCTACATCATCACAAGATTTTTATCAAGCTTGGTTGGATGTACTACTCATCGACCGCTTAAGCTTAATCACACCGTATCTCAGAAAATATTTGTTAGTTTTACCTAAATTTTCTCACACTTGGGCAGAAAATGGTGTAGATTCACTTTTCGGGCTCAGATTGTTACCTCCTATCGAACGCACAGAAATTTTGGCGACGACAGCGAGTGACGTTTTTCACGAGCGCAGCTTCGAGCTTGTTTTTTAAACCGACCACCTACTGCCTATTGATTTAGAACGTAGAGTGGTAGTTTTTAGCCCTTTCAGGATATGTTGCAAAAAATCACAATTTTCAAATGCTCAATATTCAATTCTTCATGAAAGATGATAATTTATGGGAGGAAAAATAGAAGCTTTGTCCTCCGGGTCTGTTTAAAACATTGCACGATGGTTCCTGCCACATATGGCGTCGTTCTAATGCGCCGCGTATCGTACTCCCGTTTGGAATTACAATGCGTCACAGTGAATAGCAAAACATGTGTATTAACATTGATGCGCAAGATTTTTCTTAAATTCCGTTCATTTCTTCATGTTTCCTCCTCATTTCTCTTGTTTGTGGGCCTGTTTGAATATTGTGGCGTATTGCGCCTAGTCCTATGTGTATTTTTCGAATTTTTACGCAAGAAGGCCGGTGCGCGAGGAAGGTCGATTTAAAAAACAATGGTCAATGACTAAGTTAGTAGACTTACCATTCATGCAAATATCTTCAAATTTAAAAAAAAAATTGTAAAATCCCCAAATTTCATTACTTTGAAAAAATGGTGGGCAGCAGCCCCCAAGCACCACCCCTGATCTGCCCAAAGTAAGGATGGGTGATCAGGTGATTCATTTTTAACTTCAATCATGTCAATCATGCCAATCAAGTCACAAATGGCCTAGATATGCACTGTGGGCCTAAATCTGTGCACCCTACATTTCACAACAAAAAATTACATGCAAATCAATAAAGTTACCAAATGATGTTTCTCATATGACGCATATCTGAGGAATAACACTGCATGAAAATTGTACGAAAAAAACTCACTTTTATGGTATTTTGGAGACGATTTTGTCAATGTGTCACTCGACTCGGTCGCCTTTCCTGCGCACGTGCATTTTCTATGTAACTTGCGCAAAATGGTGGTTTGCGTGAGCGCATCAACAAATATCGAATTTCGGGAAAACTGCGTGCAAATTGTTCAAAAACAGCAATCAATTGTGAATGATTTTTTCATTTACTATACCTTTTACCAATTAAATGGTTATTCGAGTGTGAATTTGTGGTTTTGCAGAATTAGGACCCGTGCAGATTTAGGGCACTTGACCATATAATTTGGTTATTATGACCATTAATCATGCCATAATAAACAGCAATAAAATCGTAACATGAATCAAAAATCATGTTCATTCTGGTCAAGCTCATCTAAAAAAATAGACGATCTAAGGACAGTTTACTAAGGTCCTAAATCATAATAAACAGCAATAAAAGTAAATCGTAGCATGAATCAAGCTCATCTAAAAAAAAATAGAAGATCTAGTAAGGTCCTAAATCATGAACATGAATCATGCCATGGAGTAGATCTAACTGATGCAAACACACTCGTCGCACCACTGCAGTGCGGCACTGAGACTGAGACTGTGAGAGTAACGATACAGAATCCAGAACGATCTTTCTTATCTGCTTATTCTTAATCTTAATCATCATGAAACCACCACTCTTACGCAGAGCCTAGAACACGTACCCAAAATTCGGAACCGCAGAAATCAATCCAACGATCTTCCATTCCGTTTATTCAGCTGGGATGCTTTGTTTGCCAAATGAATCTCGTCAACTGCTGGACTAATCACGCGAACGAACCGCGAAGCTCAGTCTACGGGAAAGCGCTGGCGAGCTGGCTGGTTGCACCATATGCACTGGCGGAGCTGAGCTGCGAGCAGCGCGCAGCAGCGATCGATGGTCTCTGGATCTGGTTAGGTAACAACACCAACGAGATTTTACTGGAATGTCCTCAACTTATTACTGACGAACAGAAAAGATGCTTGGACTTTTTTGATCCTCTAATCTAAGCACCGTCTCAGTGTTCCCTCCGAATCGGTTTCTCACGAAAGCTGATCGAACAGTTTCATCACCTACTCGAATGGTGTGCGCCATGTTCGCGAGTTGATCACTTACGTCATGCCAGGGATGTCAATCAATTTTTTTATTTCCCCCTACGCCGCATATGCGTATTCCCCTATAGAGACTACTTTTCCCCTACGCCCAATGGCCCAATTTTTTTTCCCTACGAACATAGTGTTTTCCCTAATCTAGCTGCCAAACGTATTGAATGGAGACTGAAGTAAAATAAATCTTTTCTACTCCATTTACGTCTGGTAGAAAACAATCACATCCCAATTAAATGATAATGAAATGAAATGCCACAATAATTAGAATTCGGGAAGCATCAAATCCCATACATAGACTCCGGTGTAGCATGGTGGCAGCCTAGTGGATTTTACTTGAGTCTCCCTGAAATTCAGGCTGAAAAACAATAGACAAGTTAAAAGCACCAAATACGTTATTGTCCAGACGGTCGCCTACGAAAATCCACTTCTCCCTTACAAAATAACCTTAGTAAAATGCAAGATATTCACGGTTTCTTCGTCAGGTATATGAAAAATGGACTTGGCCAAACAATGTCTACGGACGAATTTATATGGGAATTCTTTGAAATCCTTTGGGGAGTTAGAAATATTTCTGAAAATTGTTAAAACCCCCTACAAATCATCAAAACCCTATTCTTCTTCCTACGGAAGGTCATTCTCCGTACTACCTACGGTTCGCTAAAATCCCGTACGGTAAAGGGTTTCCCCTACGAGTGACAACCTTGCGTCCGATGCGAATTATGGAAGATATCGGGGCCAGCGCCAGACGAAAACCCGACGCTGTCATGTCTTGAATAATTATGAAAGGACTTCAGTGCATGCATTGCAAAAGGCAATATTATCCTCTCATCCAATCAAAAATATTTTGACACCAACAGGACCGTCTAGTCTAAGCTTTGTTTTGGTATGCGAGCTGGCACAAAAGGCCAGCACAATCAGATTTGGTGGTGGGGAATGACGAACAATTTTTTTCTCCAATCCCAGGTCAAAAATTTTTCCCGGTCACGCCAGCCGCCCCCGAAAACTCGCTCAGCGGGGAGGAGGGGAGGGGGGGGGGGGGGGTGTGATGAAAAAAAAAATTCTCCAAATCACAGTCCAAATTTTCCCGTCACGCCAACGGCCGAAAACTCGCTCAGCAGGGGGGGGGTGGGGGGTGGCGGATGACGACACATATTTTTTTTTTTCTCAAATCCCTCAGACTAATTTTTATGCACACATGTAAATTCGTGGGGGACATTTGATTTTGTGTCCTCCGCCTCCAAAATCGTGGGGGACATCGCCCCCCCCCCTGGATTTGCGTCCCTGCCTCTGGCTTGTTCATGCATTGATTATCTCGTTCCCTCTCTGCTGTGGATGCCATGGTCATTTTCAGTCAGAGACTCAGAGTTCTCAGTTTTACGAACTTGTCTTCGTTAGGCTATTGCATCATGTATGAATTGGCGAGTTTTATAATGTATTCTGAAGCCGGGGTGGAAATGAATTAAAGGTCTACAATCACGGAGGCATGGGAGTAATTGCCCCCCCC
>JZLH01S0110305.1:32910-51686 GCA_001188425.1 Eucidaris tribuloides | reverse complement strand
TGATCACAATTTCATTCCCGAAGAGGGACAAAATGGACTGAAATTTTTTGAAATTTGAGAATATTTCTGAAAATTTGTCAAAACTCCCTGCAAATCATAAAAAAACCCTTATTTTCCCCCCTACAGAATGTCATTTTCCCTGTAGATATCCCCTACAACCTACGGTTGGCCCAAATCCTCTACAGTAGAGGGTTTCCCCCATGGGCGTAAATCCGGTCCGACGAGTGGAAGGGGGGAGGGGATGATCAATGAAATTTCCAAATTTTTGGGACATCCCCAAATCAAGGGCTATTTCTTGAAAAGCAGAAAAGGGGACACCTATAACGTGCAAAGTATACCTCTAAACATTGACATATAGCTTTTATTGTGATTACATTTTAGACCTTTTTTCACGTAATGTGTTTCTCTACTTTTTGCTGTGATAAAAAACATTACATTTTGCAGTTGGGTTTTCATGGCCTATATCAATATGCGTGCGAGCGAAGCGAGCGAGAAAAATTTTAGGACCTGTGAGACAGCATGGTACATCTTATAAAAGTGGGAAACTGTTTTTGAAATGTCTCAGATTCAGAGACTGAAAAGACATTTAAACATAATATATCAAATATTAATGCGAGCGAGCGTAGCGAGCGAGCCTTAAAAATTAAAATAAGTCGCTCTAAATTCGGGGCACAAATTAAAGAGGAAAAAGGGGGCATTTTAAGAATCAAAAGGCGGTAGCGGCAGTTAGATTATAACGGGTGCCTCTAAAATGTGAAGAAAAAGGCCATTTTCACATGTGAGACTTATGAGAGGTGGAAAATTTGACAATTGTTTTTATCTGAAAAGAAAACGATTATGGAAATAAAAGGGGGCTCTAATTCTATGGGATCATTTTGATGCAGATGATTCAAAAGCGCAATTGTCAAAAAAGAAAAGATTGTAGAAAGGAAATATTTTTAGGGATTTTATCAGAAGTAAAAAGATAGCGGATACCCAAATTCCTGGAATAGTGGGAAAAGTATCCCCCCCCCCCGACACACACACACAACACATTAATTTAAATAATACGTAAAAAGTAGGGGGGGTTATTCTGAGCAAAATGTATAAAATCAAAAACATCGGTATATTCAGATGACAATATCTTTCGCATTTTAAATGTTTAAGAAATTTTATTAATAATTTAATAAACACACAATTTTAATTGAAAAGTGGAGGTATACTGGTACTGATCATCCCCCCTTTGCGAAAAAGTGGTAGATATTCCCCCAATCCACCTCCTCCCAATTTACGACAGTGTGCTTTAATTCGAGCAGTTGAGATTGCTGGTCTCTGTCTGCCAGCATAATAGTACACTCTAAAACCAAAGTTTTGAATAAGTATATTTAAAAATTCGGAGGAGCTACACACTTTCAATATGATTAATTATAACTGTAGTCCACTTCAAATGGAGTGAATCTAGCCAGTAGTTCACTCCAAATGGAGTGAATCTAACTACTAGTCTACTGCACATGGATTGAATCTAGCCAGTAGACTACTCCAAATGGAGTGAATCTAGTCACAAGTCCACTTCAAATGGAGTGAATCTAGCCAGTAGTCCACTCCAAATGGAGTGAATCTAGCCAGTAGTCCACTCCAAATGGAGTGAATCTAGTCATTAGTCCACTCCAATAGGGAGGGTTTTCACTCCCAAAACGAAGTGACCCCTAATATCTCCACTGCCAGAATTTTCATTTTCGATAAGACAGGTGAAATTTATCATTCGGATGAGAAAACTCGTTCGATATCGTCACGGTGGAAATATGAAGTCCGTCTGATTGCTGACTATCAATTATTCAGCAGATTAAACTCAATAATAGTAATATTAATTGCTACCCAGTGTTTCTGCACTAATTATAATTACACCAGCGGTTGTAAATTTACAATTGTATAGCGTCGAGTCCAACCATTTGGAAAATTGGATACTGTATAGATTACCGTGTTAAGCAGCGTGAATACTGTGAAACCACTTTCATTACAGGAGGTACAATTTCGCAATACTCCATCACTTTGTTTGCAACATGTCAAAATTTAATATTGGTCAATTGATACTTTGTTTGTGGTATCCGCAGCATTTTACGGATCACGTATTGGTTCCGCCAGATTATTACCATTTTCTGTTCCCTTATTACTACTATTCCTATTGATATACATCATATCTCAAAAAGCTGATGCAGCGGAACGAAATGATTTCAAAACGGACACTATGCAACACTTTCCTGATTATCTTATTTTTACTTTGCCACTTCAAACATACAGAACCACGGAATTATACATTATTTCTGGACACGACGTGATACCTTGCCGAATTTACATTCAATGTTTATCGATGATTTAGACACTGATTACTATTTATTTTTTTTCTGTTTTAATATGATAAGGCATCTTCGGATTACAGTCTTATATCTTATAATCCCGATCGTTTAATTAATAATAAAGTTGACATATGCTTATGGTGAACTCTCTTTTCATTATGCATGCTGATATCAAAACTATTACATTTTGATCCATTAAGTCCTACCATTTTCCCTTTTTTACGGCAATTATCACTGCTTTTAATTACCCTTGCAAAGAATCACACAATTCACTGATTAGGGTATTTTTCCCCGCAACTATGTCCCACATAATTTCGTACTTTAACCAGGGAATAAACGAATGCTCATATCCGGCTAACCTACAATAAAGTGTAATTAATTTGTCAATCACCTCCTCACCCCCATCCCCCAAAACACAACAACTTGAAAAAGAAAATATAGAAACAAAAATAAATAATAATACATTTATTGGTAAATATATTAATGAAACACAATCCTGTCTCCTGGTAATATGCGACAGAATTATAAAATACTTTACCTAACATTTTTTTTTAAAATTTGGGATAAAGAAGGTGTACTTGGTTTATTTCGTGCTATTTCATTTTTTTCTTCTTTCTTTGTTGTTGTTGTTAATTGTTCATGTTATCGGAAGGAATGAGTTTGTTGGTAGAAGGACTCAGTTAGTGCTAATTCCATTTTCATCACATTTGATGTGTGTGAATAAATGTTTCTGTTTTTCATATTTTCACATTTGAACCGGGCATTTGAATTAGGTCAATTGTACAACATTAAGCTTTTAAAAGGTTTACAAGCTAAAATAATGTGCGTTCTTCCGAAACATGATAAAAACACTGACATTCATGGCAGCTAGAATTTTGATAGAGTGATTTTATATTCATGTCACGAAGAAGCATGTTAGGCAAGCATAATGCCACAAGAAAATTGAAATTTAAAAAAAAAAAAACTTATTGAACAAAACTCTGCGACTCTCGATAATGGTGCTTTTGTAATTATCAATTATTATTTCAACATTTTCGATCAGGTGATGACATCAATTCTACTTCGACTTCTTCCTCGATGACGAGCTCAATGTTGAAGTCTACTAGAGTTGAAACAGCAGCCACCAGGGCGACTACTCGTGGACCAACCACATCAGGGCCTACCACTATTCTAACGACCGCTACAGGACCAACCGCAAACATAGCTACCACTGATACAACAACCACTGAAAGGGCTACCACACCCATATCTACCACTGACACAACGACTTCTACAGTACCAACCACACCCATCGCTACCACTGACACAACGACTACTCAAGGACCAACCACATCCATGTCTACCACTGACGTAACGACCACTCCAAGGGCTACGACACCCGTGACTGACACAACAACCTCGCAAAGGGCTACCACACAAATGACTACCACTGACACAACGACTACTGCAGGATCAACCATACCCATCGCTACCACTGACGTACCAACCACTCAAAGGGCTACCACACCCATGGTTACAACTGACACAACAACCACTCAAATGGTTACCACACCCACGGCTACAATTGACACAACAACCACTCAAATGGTTACCACACCCACGGCTACAACTGATACAACAACCGCTCAAATGGCTACAACACCCATGGCTACCATTGTCACGATTTCTACAATACCAACTACACCTATCACCACCACTGACACAATGATCATTCGTAAGTTTAAAATGACCACGTCTACCATTGACACAACGACTCAAATGGTTACAACACAAGTGGCTACTACTGACACAACAACCACTCAAAGGGCTACCACACCCATGACTACCACTGACGCAGCAACCACTCAACGGGCTACCACACACATCGCTACCACTGACACAACGTCTCAAATGGTTACAACACCCACGGCTACCACTGACACAATGACCACTAAAATGGTTACCACACCCATGTCTGTAACCAGTGGTGTAGTCGACCAATCCGAGTCGGAGTCTGGGTACGAGTCCTCGGTCTCCGAGTCCGCGTCTGCATGAGTCTCCGAGTACATTACGAGTCTTGCTGTTAGAGTTCTTAAAAATCCGAGTTTGAGTCTGAGTCCGAGTCCTCAGTCTCCGAGTCTGTGTTGGCATCAGTCTGAGTCCTTGGTCTCCGAGTACAAATCATGCTGTCTGAGTTCTTAAAATCCGAGTTCGAGTCTGAGTCTTTACGTGTAACCATCATTTCGTGTGTCGTCGACAAGATAGCCTACCTACTTAACTGTACAATGACCAAAAATTTGTTTTCTTGTGCATAGAAACACCCTCCCATGTCAAAAGTATTGCAACATAGGCTATAGGGCATGTATTTTCAGTTGAATGGGTCTTTCTGTAACAGTTATAATGTCCACACGACAACCACACCCGGCGAAGAAGAAAACACCCCCACCATGAGACAATAGTGAGGAGTATACGCCATTTAGCCAGGACATATTCAGGTTATAATTTCGTATTCTTTCTCAATTCTGAAGACAGTTTAGTGTTGTGAATACTCTAAAATTTACTTTCATGTCATTTTTCTGTACATTGGGTATACCGAAAGGGAGCGAAAGTCGCCATCTTTCTGTATATGTCACTGTCTTATGAAGATACGAAGCGCTTTCTGCTTCACTAACGGTGGTCATCTTTCTGAGGCCGCTTCAAAGTAGCATATTGACCATTTTGGTTTGTTGGAAGTATTTGTACAAATCATCAAAACCGTTTCACGAGAAATGAAACCGAATTACGATGTGAGGGTGAATTAAACACTCCACCCCTACACACACTAAGACAAATAGGCTCTACTTTGCACATTTAAAGGTGCAGACCAATGTCACACTGGGAGCACCTTTAAAAGTGCAACTTTGCACCTTTCTGAAAGGTGCAAATTTGCACCCGAAAGGTGTAAAGTTGCACCATAGAAAGTAAAAAAGTATTCCTTTTCTTGCAAACTGTGTGTTTTAGTGTGTGAACAGCAATTTACGTTCATTCCAGTGCTATTTATAGTATTTACATTAAAATACACTTTATTAATTAACATTTACAAATATTTATTTCAAAACTCGTACAAATATGACCTTACCGGGGCTCGAACCTGCGACTTTCCGCATGTGAGACGGACGCTCTACCCACTTGGCCAACACGCTGGCCGTGAAGGCCACATAATTATATTGTGTTGAAGCCGAAGGTGCATTATTTTCATCCTTTAAAGTGCAAACTTTAGACCTATAGGCCGTTTTCGTAATATATTCAAATTCCATGCATACCTTTCAAACAAAGGTTGTTTTTGACAACCTGAAAGCTTGTCTGAGCTTGTCCGACATAGAAAATAGTATAATGTATGCAAGTTGCATTTTCCGTATTGAAATTGTATTCATAGAAACATATGGTAAAAATAGCTCACAGCAGGCTTCGGAAGAGAAAACATCCATAAATTTGCATAAATGTGCACCTAAAAGGTGAAAACTTGCAAACATAATGGAGTGGGGCGAGCGCTCAGCCGTGAAAGGTGCAGAATTGCTCGAATACCGCGGCAGAAATTGCTCTGCACCTATTTCCGCAAAGTTGCACGTTGTGCGCACCTTTATTTTTTAGTGTGTAGGGAGGCGAAAATTGTTTGATTTTGTGTTCCAGCCTTTGTGCCGTGGGCGCGCCTTCACTGGGTAATCTCTCCGCCTTGGATCCTTGGAGAAGAAAGAAGAAAAGCTATTCATTGATTTCAATTCAAATCATTTTCATTTTCCAGTTATAAATTCACATAGGTCATTATTACAGAAAACCCCCTTCAACTCAAAATACATGCCTTAAAGCGTCAGTTGCAATACTATTGCCATGGGATGGCATGGGTGGTATAGAGTTTGTTTAAAAACTATTCTAAAGCAGCCAACTGTCTGTAAACCACTTTTGTTGTGTCCCTTGGGTGGTCCTTATAGACAGGTCTCAATGTTTATTTTTTTCCAGAGAAACAATAACTTGAACACATTTTAAAATAAAAGTTCAGCATTGCATTATGTATTATTGCCTATTATTAATCTTATTTTAGTTTTTTAAATGTTTAGATTACGTAAGTAAAAAAGAAACCTCTTCATAAAAAGAGCTTAGTTACCAAACATGCTTAATCGATATAACTATCGAGATATTTGTCAAGTTTTCCAATTCTCTTCTTGCACGACGTATTTCTTAATACGCAACTTTTTTTATTTAATGACTTATTTCAAAACTTTATTCTGAAATCAGTGAAATATATATAATACATACACTAATGCATTATATACGATTTTATGAAAACTCACAAGTAAGCTCTTCAATTGATAATCTACTTAAAGTTTCCTTCCATAATCTTCAACATCATATTTCTGAAATCTGAACCACATGATAATTGTGTGATACGCTTCATCTTCAGATATTAACTTTTCTCAGAAATCATCCTTTTTTCGGTTAAAAAAAAACATGGAGTATCGATTTGATAAGAAATATACTACATGCATACGTGTACGCAGGGGTGGGGTGTTTTGGGTGTTCAAACACCCCCCTTTCGCAAAAGGGCAAACACCCCCCCTTTTTCCCGGAATCACCCCCCTTTTTTCGTCAAAAGGGGGTGTTTAAAAATGTGAAAAAAACACACGAAAACATGAAAGAAATGTTGAGTTTTCGGTGGCTGGCGTGACCGGGAAAAATTTTGGACCTAGGATTTGGAGAATTTTTTTTGCTCACTACCCGCCCCCCAAATACAAAGTTACATAAATATAAAAACACAACAAAATTTATCATTATAACTACATACATTGCACGAGTAAATAAATAAAAATACAAATTGTACGTGTAGACTTACTTAGGTAAAAAGATAGGTAGGCAAAAAACACTAAATGTTTAAAGTTGAAAAAATAAAATCATAAGTTTAATTACAGTTCAATAAAAAATGTTAACTGAAAGACAACTACGGGAAAACATAAAGGTTTGCAGAAATCAATAGATAATTAAAACGATTTGAAACATTATTATGTAAAGATATACGGTATGATATAGTGACTAGATTCACTCCATTTGGAGTGGACTACTGGCTAGATTCACTCTTTTGAGGGTGATTTCCATTACTTTGAGTTTGGAATCCTACTTTTACGGCAGATAAAAATATTTTCTCTCAAACTAAAATGGCGATTCCATTCTTTTGCTTTTATGCATTTATTTTTTTCAATAAACTTAGAAGGTAGCATTTCAAGCATGAGCTATGGAAGAAATAATGGAATACGAAAACAGTTATTGTACATTTCGTTGATCGTCATTATCATCATCAAAATTATAATACAAATATACCAATTTTATTTGTACCAATATTATTATTATCATTTTTATTTTTATTATTATTGTCATAGTAGTAGTAGTAGTAGTAGTAGTAGTAGTAGTAGTAGTAGTAGTAGTAGTAGTAGTAGTAATGTTATTATCATTATCGTCATCATCATTATCATCGTTGTTGGTGATTTTGGTGCTGTTGTTGTTGGTGTAGTTGTTGGTGTTGGTGGTGTAGCTGTTGTTGTTGTTGTTGTTGTTGTTGTTGTTGTTGTTTTTGATGATGATGATGTTGTATTTTTCATCATTGTGCTGTTCCACTGTGATTTAATTACCATTTTCGCATCGGGAGCCCGTGTAATATTCAGTGCATGAACAGCTGAAACCCGTCTTGATCTCTTGGCATGTACCACCATTAACGCAAGGACTCGAGTAACAGTCTGGAGAGAAATAGTATAGTGTTGTTATATGATAATAATAATAATAATAATAATAATAATATCACAATGCTTATATAGCGCATATTACTGCCAAATGCGTCTCTATGCGCTTTTTGAAAGAAAAGAAAATGTTAAGAAAGATGCTGGCAACTGTTAATGATAACTCAGTCAAAATACTTTTTGAATAAATATGTTTTTAAGGAATATTTACACTTTTTTGTTGTAGAGGAATTCTTCAACTATGATGATATTCCAGAGTGAAGGGGCAGCATGAGCGAAAGATCGCTCCCCATAAAACTTAGTCTGAATAGTTGGACAATGCAAAAGATCCTTTTCAGAAGATCTTAGATTGCGAGATGGTACATACCTGAGACATTCACTGAGATATTTTGGCGCCATTGCATGCAAATATTGAAAGGTTATGAGCAGTTTTTTGAACATTAAACGTGACTGGATTGGGAGCCAATGTAGTTGCTTCAATACTGGTGTGATATGGGATATAATAAAATGTGACTGATTAAAATAACTAATATCGTTGTTATTTTGACCAATATGTTGGAATATTTAAAAATTTTGTCTAACCAAACAAATAAATATCAACCAATATTTTGGACAATATTATTATTTGGGGGTTCTCGTCAAATTTGGTTAATATTCATGCATAACAATTTGACATGTTAAGTATACAAATAAAGTTTACATGAGCAAGATGTAAAACCGTCATTAAAGTGGTGTGTGAATTAAAATTATGATAAAGCTACAACGACTACTATCTTGGTCATAAACACTATCTCGGTCAATATGATCACTATCTTTCCCATTATGCATAAATATGTTGCCAGAAAATGTGACCGCAATATTGATAGATGTGACTATTTTGATGGGACACATTTCTGCCTATAGATTCGTATTTTCGACTAACCTTTCTGCATGCAGTATATGACTCATTATGTATGAAAAAATCCGATCTATTCCATATTTTTTTCTTGATTTGGGCGGAGTCATTGACAGATCTTTGTTTTCAAAATCTTTTCAAAGTATCTATAATTGTACAAAAATATCAATATTGTACACGTATAGATGATCGCACACAGTTGATTTGAGAAATTATATTTGTTTATATAAGTTTAATATCTTTAATGTGGAGATAAACCTATATCAATTTGTCCCCTCCCTCCCCTTGCCTCCCCCTCCCATCTCCCTCTCTCCCCCTCCCCTTGCATCCCCCTCCCATCTCCCTCTCTCCCCCTCCCCCAGGATTGACCCAGCCCTGCCTAGAGGTGGTTAATGCCCTACGAAAATTATATTCTCTTACCAGGTAGACGACAAAATAAATGTTGTTGAACTGCAAGTGTGTCGTAACAACCAGTTTTCTTCCAAAGAGTAAACTTTAGCGGGACCAACTTGGGCAGCAGTTGTACCCAGCTTCCGTTGATCCAAATCTTCTTGCAAAGGTTAGGGGTTGTAAAGAAGTGTGGTCGTCCGTCCAAATCTTGGACACGATAACCTAAAAAAAGGTGCATGGTTATACGGTGTATAAAGACTTAAATTGAGCTCTTTGTCCGTAACTAAATTAATATCAGTGAAGATACAAATGATAAATAATAAATCTGTTATTCACATTATCAGTCAATTAATACATTAATAAGTTCTCAAAGTAATGCTAGCTAACACCATTGTGAGCCTTATGTAATAGGCAATTTGCTATGTATCATTATATTATCATCATCATTATCATTATTTTACATATTATTTTACTTCACTTGAATAAAGGACAATACATATAATAATGATCTGAAGTATATACTCACATTCACTTCTCTTGCTGGTGTGCACTAAATTTAATCAAAGCTTTAAGGTTAAGTTTTGTTTTGTTTGTAATGCTTTGTATCGGTCAAAATTAAATTATGGTAATTTTATTATGAAAAATTGAAAGCAAATTTAATTATGACAAAGCAATTACATATTGTTATATATATATATATATATACCATTTATTTATTGCAGCATATATATATGTATATATATATTTATCGTTATGATTATTATAACTTTTCGACATTGTATTCACTTATTGTGTTATTATTAATTATATAAAGCTTTTCCTTATATTTTGATATACTTTTGTTATATATATTTAGAAGTGGAAATAAAATGACATGAAAGGAAATGAAAGCGATCTTCCCTCCCAACCTGATTATGCACACCAGTAACGGAAGAGAACATGACCATTGTAATCAATTTTACACACTATATGATCAAAAAAGTAATTACTTTTGATGCCCGACGATAAAACCCACAAAACACAGACATAATCATGTTCAGTATAGTGCACCACGCCTCCACGACATTGACCCAATTCCGTTCTGCTCAAATTAGAGTATATGTAATGGTTTTGAGCTCCAATGTGGACCCATAGTGTCCATTACGAGAATTCGTGTTTTTAACACAAAATTTTTTAAAAGGTTTATTCTCTGAAAGTGATGGGTTCTGTTATATGACTGCCATTACATTAAAAATAATTGACCTCTTTAATAATGGTACGCGTTCACATTTCAAATTGGTAAGTGTTAAGTTGCTACAACCTCATAATTATCCTTGGCATTTCCCTTTGAATTATAATATTATGTACTCATAATTTTGCGGTGATTTTTTTTTCCACAGTTTCCCCAACAACATAAATTTCGAAACACAGACACACACAAACTAAAACAAAACGAAATAACCACTCCTATATAAAAACAAAGTTGATAATACGGACGGTTCGGCGTTTATATTTACTCGTTCATTTAGTCTATTCCGTTTTCAGGGTATCCATGTAGCACCCACCATGGTATCTGAACCATTCATATAAATAAATAAATTATATGAGTCAATTCCAAGAAAACAAGTTTTTATGTTATTGTCTGACACTTGCCCAACAAATATATACAAACATACTTACTTCGGGAAAATTGTGGAGACAGCACAAAGACACTCATGAACAATACAGTCCATCTCTGTAAAAAAAAAACTGTTTAATTATACATGTAGAACAATTATTGAAATAAGCAACAGTACAACAGTTACTCTCACAATGTTCGATGCTATATTCAACTGTAATACTAATAGAAAGAATGGATTTCCGTATATTGTTCCAAATATAATGTATGTCTGTATGTAACTGGGTAACATGGTCAGTCTTAGATTCCACATTCCTGAAAATGTAAATATCTTCTTCTTCTTCTTCTTCTTCTTCTTCTTCTTCTTCTTCTTCTTCTTCCTGTGTTGTAATAACATAACGTTTATTAAAGTATTATATATATATTATGCGTTATACTTATCATGTTGGTAATCCGTTATTTAACAATACGATATTATCATTTCGGGGAATTTGAATCTCCCGTTATCGAAAGCTCTTTTTGCTCGCGACAAAGAGGATGGGGATAAATCCAGTTTGGTCTACACTCAAATCTAAAATGCGATTTGCGATGCTGCTGCTGCTAATGATGATGATGATGATGATGATGATGATGATGGTAATGATGGTATGCGATAAACATGTAAGTAAGTTCAAACTGAACATAGGCGACCACACTGCTGAATATATTTGGGTAGGCCTATATATACTTGTAGTTCCAAAGATGATGTCCTGCAATGGTCAACATGTCGATTGCTTGATTGGTGGAACATATTTATCACATGACTGAATTTTTGTGTCACAGCTACGTCCTAGTTCTTTTCACGATTCACTGTTCCGTATTGTTGACCAGCGCACGTGCATGCCAAC
Source organism: Eucidaris tribuloides (assembly GCA_001188425.1). Lineage (NCBI taxonomy): Eukaryota > Metazoa > Echinodermata > Echinoidea > Cidaroida > Cidaridae > Eucidaris > Eucidaris tribuloides. The sequence goes on along the minus strand of JZLH01S0110305.1, from coordinate 39,843 downwards.
TGCGCGGTCTTTCGTACAAAATGGTGCGCGCGTATTTTGATAGCAAATAGCGAACACGTGTGATTTTTCTTAACCAGATACAATATTTGGACATGAAAACCGTAGAACCCAATGAAATATCAGCAGAAATTTCAGCTAAGATTATTTTGTTGTTGAAATCAGTCCGGTGATTGTATCTGTGAAAGCCATACACATTTAGTATTTTTGTAAATAGTCTTTTCTAACCTGAAGTCTGTAATCAGTACAATTTTGTAGTAGGCCTACTTCTTTTATTCTATTTAACGAATTCACAACAGCTTGGGAATTAGTGCTATATAGATGAGATAATTATTTCCTTTTTATTTCCCTATCAAGCTGACTTCCCAATCACCAATTATTTCAAATATCTTTTTATGTCACTGTCTTCATTTCCTGAATTTGTTATCTTATATTAAGTAAATGAAATAAGTATTTAAATAAGTAGATATCCAATCAGACATTGTACCCATTCACTGGAATAAATCAAAAGTGACTCTACTGTTAAAAGGGACAACAACAATGATCGTTGTACCGACCCATTTCGGTTATGTCTGTAGTACTCTCCAAAATTATTGAGAAAGTTGAACTTTAGCAAATGTTTAGATATCTAGTACTCGTGGAAGTCCTTCATGATTATCAGTAGGGCCTTACGACCGAATCACTCCACTTGCATTTAACGGAAGATTGCAGCAATAAGCCTACAGTATAGTGTTTATCAGCGATGTCTTCCTTCTATAGAAAATGACATTAACTGGAGGTAATGTTTCACTTCGCAAGTCCTGACCATGATTATGGGAACCTGCCACAACATAACGGTGTGTGTGTGTGTGTGTGTGTGTGTGTGTGTGTGTGTGTGTGTGTGTGTGTGTGTGTGTGTGTGTGTGTGTGTGTGTGTGTGTGTGTGTGTGTGTGTGTGTGTGTGTGTGTGTGTGTGTGTGTGTGTGTGTGTGTGTGTGTGTGTGTGTGTGTGTGTGTGTGTGTGTGTGTGTGTGTGTCAGTGTGACTGTGTGTACAGTCTGTGTACGTGCGTGAGAGATAGTGTATGTATCTCTTGACTTTCTCATGAATATCTTTTTATCTGATTAGTTTGTGATATTAGTTTGTGATTTTATGTGATTAGTCACCCACATGCTGTTAGTATACCCAAGTCCAACACCCAGCTTCATCTTTCCTCCTACATCCCTAGAACAGCCAGGCTATGGAACTCTCTCCCTCCAACCGTGTTTCCTGATGTTCCAAACATGGATCGCTTCAAGTCTGCAGTGAATGCTCATTTGTTATTTTAGTTTAACATGTATGATTTCAGTAAGATATTGTTTACTTGTAATGTAGTAAAATTGTATGTAATGGCCGCTTTTCATCTATTTGATGGCACCACCAGGCCTTGAATTTATGAATTTAAAAAAAAGGATTTTTTAGTTGAAATTATCCTTGTCCCAAATAGAATACCTTGATTAACTGCCTTTTAATCCTCAACGTTCGATACACCTAATCCTTCAAGAAAATCGAGAAATGCCCAATTCAACCCAAAGATATGATTGCCATGAGATGAATTTGATGCAGTCTCTTACTATATTTTCTGAAATAGTTTGAGTGAACCTTTATTGCATTCTCTTCCATGATGCACACATGTAAACATTTCTTTGATTATATCATTATCAGATACAATAGCAAATTCGCGATCCACAATAGTGAACATTCAAAGGCGGGGTTATAGGACAATCAGAACGTCTATATAAACCCACTCTGGGGAAAATTATCTTGCCGATTTGCTGGTTAGCGCCACAAACGGCAGAAATAAATAAATTGAGAAATACACACAATAAAAAAGTAACTACCTCCTTTTTCAAATCATCATAATTTTTTAACAAAATTATTTTAAGCAAAACAATTAGACAGGAACATTTATGTACTCATTGACTAACCTCTGTGTGAAAATAAGATTAATCCGTCAAGCCATGCATGAGTGAGCGTGCATTAAAGGCAAAAAAGTTTCAAAAGTCACAGGAGTCATCTCTTATGCCAAAATCATGTTAAATAATGGTATTTTTTGCTTTATTTATAAAGTGTGCTCACTGAACCATGACATAGTTACAACCTCTTATGTTCGTACAACATGTAAAGATACATTTTGCTGAAAAAATATTGGATTTCAATTTTTTCAATACACAATAGGTTTTACAAGTTCAAAATTGTTGAAGGATGGACATTTTTAATTTGAGCTCACTGAGGCGTAAAATATGAGAAAGTGCCAAAAGAGGTGTAAGGGGGTCAAACGATAGATGATAAACATAAATAGCGCTTAATCATTCAACAGAAACAGAATTTGTTAAAATCCTGCATCATAAATCCCTCAACATGACCCTTGTGACTTTTAAAAAGGGACAGTTTTGCCTTTCATCATACGTGCTCACTTATGTATGACTTGACGGATCAATCACATTTTCACACAGAGACAAAATTTGTTAAAATCCTGCATCATAAATCCCTCAACATGACCCTTGTGACTTTTAAAAGGGGACAGTTTTGCCTTTCATACGTGCTCACTTATGTATGACTTGACGGATCAATCACATTTTCACACAGAAGTTAGTCAATCAGTGCAGAAACACCCTTGTGTTTCTGCACAAAAACTTCCGCCAAGGCCAATTCCACCCGGGACTTCTCAAGAGAAACTTTCAACACCTCGATGAAAAGTCATTTGTTCTCCTTTACAAATTCTTGGTACGACCTAAGTTAGAGTACTGCTCAACAGTTTGGAATCATCTGAAGAAAAAGGATAAGGATAAGCTGGAAAAGGTGCAAAGGAGAGCTACAAAACTTGTAAGAAGTGTGAGCCACTACTGTATTCAGAGGAACTCAAAGCACTGGAAATCCCACTCTACGGTTCAGACGGAAGAGAGCAGATATTATGATACAAGTTTTTAGGATAATACACAAGTCTGACACTCTCCAAGAACATCACTTTTTTAGAAGAACACTGTGTAATCGCACCCGTGGCCACTCATTTAAGTTGTATAAGCAAAAATGCCAGAAAACACTAAGAAAAACTCATTCAGCCATAGAACAGTCACTATGTGGAACAGTCTACCAGGTGAAGTTGTGGAGAATACCACTATCAACAGCTTCAAATCTGGACTTGAGAAGTGTTCGAAAGACGACCCAGACAAATATGATGACAACCCCAAACAATGGAATCAACGGATATGAACAACGGTCTAGGACTGAAGTGAGTTACAAGTGAGTTTGTGAAATTATTTTGCCCACAAATGTTTCTTTAAAAAGTTATGGTATTTTGAAAACGGGGATAGTTACATTTTTGTTGTATTTATTTACTTATTCTAGTCTTCCCTTTTAAACCACTCCCCCATTTGTAAGCATTTTGTTTAAGTTGAAGTTCATAGTACTCCCCTTACCAAACCTCGGTTGTTAATGGCAGGAAATAATTCCATCTCAACTCTCTTTAACAGCGCCATCTGACGTGCCTAATTTACAACGGACGAAGAGTCTTAGGCATGTGACTCGGTTGGACGAGCTGAAAGTGTTTTTCAATTTTATTAATGGGAAAAGTTCGTTAAAGCCCCCCCCCCCCCGATACACACGTACGCACGCAAACACACATAAATAGACACACACACACATACACACACACACACACACACACACACACACACACACACACACACACACACACACACACCTTTTCTCCGTGATCTTTATTTTTCATTCAATGCATTAACACATACAATACATACAGACACAGAGACATACAAACACACACTTTCAATAAATGGGTACAGTTTTTGATTGTTATGTATTGCTTTCAAAGTGTTCTACAGATTTTATTTTCGAAATATTTCATCGTACTACAAACATTAGGCTACATAATTATGTTGAATGGTCGTATACACAGAGTTTGTTAGCAAAACACGCCCGCAGTATTTTGTACGTACTCAATAACAATAGTACCGTACACTCTGGCACGCACGTTCGCGCATCAAAATCATGGAACAGAGAATCGTAAAACGAGCTACGGTTACTAGCTGTAGAAGTGGCACAATCATAGTCATGTGATATAAGTTTGATGCAATCCATCAATCAGGCAATAGATGTGTTAACTTTTGCTGGACATGACGTCTTTGGAAATACAGGTGCACACACGAACATATTCAGCAGTGTGGTTGCACATATAAATATCGCATATCATCATCATCAGCAGCACTGTCATCATCATTATCATCATCAACATCATCATCATCATCATCGTCATCATCATCATCGTCATCATCATCATTATCACGGTCTTCATCATTATCACCACCACCATCATCATCATCGTCATCATCATCATCATCATAAATGAATGTTGGTGTCGCATGGTACTAGAACTATATTTTTGTAATTTAAGCATCGACTAAACTGGACCTGTGTTGTTCATCTCCCGTCTCTCTGTATCGCCGGGCTAAAGTGCATGATTGACACATAGTCACACACTCACAACACACACACACACACACACACACAACAACACACACACACACACACACCACACACAACACACCACACAACACACAACACACACACACACACACACAGACACACACACACATACACACACACACACACACATCAACACCATCAACACACCATCACACACACAACACACATCACCACACACACACACACACCACACACACACACACACACCACAACACCACACACACACACACAAACAACACACACACACACCACACACCAACACACACACACGACACACACACACACACACACACACCAGCACACACCCGTTATGTTGGGCAGGTTCCGCATAATTCTGGTCAGGATTGCGCAAGTGAAACATACACTCCAGTTAATGTTCATTTTCTATAGAAGGAAGACATCGCTGATATACACTATACTGTAGGCATTACTGCTGCACTTCTCGTAATGCAAGTGAGTAATTCGCGATCGTAAGCCCCTACTGAAATGCATGAAGGACTTCCACGAGTATTAATATTTCTAAACATTGCTAAAATTCAACTTTCTTCAATAATTTTTGAGATAAGACAAATAACGCATTTTGTTTGTCCTTTTAACAGTAGAGTCACTTTGATTATTCCAGTAATGGGTACAATTCTGATTGGATATTTATTTATCTATTAAATACTATTTCATTTACACAATATAAATAACAAATCAGAAATAGAAGAGCAGTGGCCATAAAAAGCTATTTGAAATAATTGGTGATTGGTAAGTCAGCTGATAGGAAATAAAAGGAAATAATTTATCTCTCTAGCACTAATTCCCAAGCTGGTGTAATATCGTTTTAATAGAATAAAGATAGTTCTAAAATTATATTGATTACAAAGCTTCAGGTTTAGGGAAAAGACTATTTACAAAATACTAAATATGTATGGATTTCACATGATACAATCAAATGCGGACTAAATTTCAACAACAAAAATTTTTTCAATTGGGATTCTACGGTTTATTCCAAATATTGTTTCGTACTTAAAAAATCACACATGTTCGCTATTTGCTATCAAAAACACACGCGGCACAAACTTTACGTAAGATCGCGCAGTCGGCTAATGGACGTGCGCTGTCAACAATAGGAACAGTGAATCGTGAAAGAACTAGGACGTAAAGCTGTTGTACACAAAAATTCAGTCCATGTGATAAAATATATTCACACCAATCAGCAATCGACATGTGACCATTGCAGGGACATCATCTTGGAACTACAAGTAAATATAGCCTACCCAAATATATTCAGCAGTGTGGTCGCCGTTGTTCAGTTTGAACTTACTTATATCGCATACATCATTACCATCATCATCATTGATCTCATCATCATTACCTAGCAGCAGCAGTAGCAGCCAGCAGCATCGGCATTATTAGATTTCAGTGTGAACAAAGCGGATTTATCCTCCCATCTTTGTCCGAGCAAAAAGAGCTTTCGATAAGGAGATCAAATTCCCGCCGAAAATGTAAGTATACGTATTGTAAAGTACGGATATACCAACATGCTAGTACAAAGTTATTTATTACAACACAGGAAGAAAGAGAAAGAAGGAGAGAAGACTAAGAAGAAGAAAAAGAAGAAGAGAAAGAAAAGAAGAGAGAAGAAGAAGAAGAAGAAGAAGAAGAAGAAAGAAAGAAGAAATTTCAGGAATGTGAATTAAGACCTGCCATGTTTACCGCCCGTTGACATACAGACAACATATATTGGAAACAATATACGAAATCCATTCTTCTATTAGTATTACAGTTGAATATAACATCGAACATTGTGAGAGTAAACTGTTGTACTTGGTTATTTCAATAATTGTTCTACATGTAATTGAACTTTTTTACAGAGATGGACTGTAATTATTCCTGAGTGTCTATGTGTGTGTCCACAATTTTCCCGAAGTAATTATGTTTGTATATATTTGTTGGCAAGTGGTCAACAATAACATAAAAACTTGTTTCTTGTGAATTGCATCTAATGTATTATTATTATTATGAATGGTTCAGATACCATTGGTGGGTGCTACATGGATACACCTGAAACCGAAATAGACTAAAGAAGAGTAAATTAAAGGCCGAACCGCCGTATTATAACTTTGTTTATATAGGAGATGGTTATTTGTTTTGTTTAGTATTGGTGTGTTGTGTTCGAAATTTATGTGTGTTGGGAAACTGTGGAAAAATCAACCAAATATGAGTACATAATATTATCAAGTTCAAAGGAAATGCCAAGGATAATATGAGTTGTAGCAACTACACTTACCAATTTGAATGTTGAAAGCACCATTATTAAAGAGGTCAAATTATTTAATGTAATGGCAGTCATATAACCAAAAAAAAAAAAAAAACCCCCATTCCACTTCAAGAGAATAAATCTTTTAAAAAATTTGTTTAAAAACACGA
>JZLH01S0110283.1:24142-26188 GCA_001188425.1 Eucidaris tribuloides | reverse complement strand
CGTTGTTAAAACTTTGCATATTACTTCTAGATTATGCGCACAAAACAAAAACTGTGGCGTCCGGGTAAAGCTTCAGCATTTATATCGTTTTCTTTAAAGCCATTGGTTAACATTTACCACAGTTAAAAAAAAAATGTAGAGCTACATAATCCTCCACCCTCGAAGTGTCTTTGACAAGGCCTAAAAATAAAGCCCTGAAAAAGTTGTATTTCAAAATGTATATTTAGTGCTTCAAAAAAGTGAAAATCGTAAGTTGACCGGAACCACCTGCCCATTTCCTCCCATTGATTTACTGAGTGTGGATCTAGGCTATTTTATTCGCCCCGAGTACTAATTGTTAATAATTCATTCATATCTTGCCAGTTGCAGCATCAATTTCCAAACTTTTGTATTCTATGGTGTTTATTTGTCCATACAAACACTACAATGTAGCTCAGATAGCAAAGTTCGACAATGTTTTTTTTTAATTTGAAGCTCCACAATGTTAGCCTATTACTTTAAATTCACTGAGTGAAAATAATCAACTTTTAAAGAGGAAAGAATGAAACCAACCTGAATTACAGAATAGTAAGAGAGACAAAAAGCGAAGCTTTGAGCAAATCTGGTTGAACTGTTCAAGAGGTAGTCAAAGATCATTTTATTTTTACGATGGAGAATTCTTTAAGTGTCAACTCTGACACTAAAGCTTTTGATTGGTGTTGTACACATTTTTTGTTTACCTTTTCTCATTTCTAATTAAAAATTAAATTTCCTCTAGCATGTTGTTCAAACATGTCATAGCAACAATTATTTTACATCCTTCCCTGAAAGAATTTGGTTACCTTCTCAACTGACATATCAGAAAAAGGTAAATTTGTGAAAATGTGTGTACAAAACCATTTGGGAGTTTTCTAAACACACAACGTATAAAGCGGCAGAATTTCCAATAAAAAAACCAAGCGAAACTCCATAATCAAGATTTGATGAACTTAGAATTATCATTAATTTTTAACAGCTTACTCAAACTTGCTCAAACTATCGCTGTTTTCCTCTATTGTTTTGTAATCTGTAAATGCTGATGGATATCTGGGTTTTATTCTCTCTAAGATACAATTGTTGAAAGCAACTGCTCTAATACAAAATGGCGAAGATGCAAAGGATTTTTTATTTTTTTGTTCGGATGGGGTTAGGAATTGCTTGATTTATTGTACGGGTCAAATATAATTGAGCGGTCTATGTGATTAAAAATAACCGTCGAAAATATCACAAAGAGTTACAACTTTTTGTAAAGGACGATTTTTCCCCCTTAAATTTCAGTGACATCATCACCTTTTGTAACTTTCATTAGATTTCGTTAGATTTCATAATGACATGGTGAAAATGGGGACACACCCTCGATCATTTAACCTGAACCAACAAAATTACCAGCGATTCTACCATTATTTTTGTTGTCTGTAATTGCATCCGCCTCTTAGATTAATTTACACACAAATGCGGAAGATGTGAGGATTGTGTTTTTCGTTGTCATCATGATTGCTCAGACACGTCACGTTACGTCACGGATTGAAAGCCCGATCCGGATTCTTTCAAGACTTATCCACAGGACCACCTAATACTGGCAAAAGACCTGAATTGTAGAATAGACTAATTGTTCAAATTTCTAGCGAACTGTATCCATGGCACGCTGTATTGCATTTTAGGTATAAAGTCAAACGAACTGCAACGAGCCTCACAATAACTGAGTTATAAATTGCATAGTGAGTACACTCCTATTGGTGACTTTTCACACAGTTGATTGAACCTCGCCGTCATTTGCATGCGTGAATACTTGCAGACTACCAGTGACCGAAGTCGCGCTCTCGCGCTGGTACATTTAATGTTGCACATGTCATAACACTACGGCGAGTCGTAGAGCAGTGATGGGAGATTCATAGATTGGCGAAGATGGCAACAGCTCAAAGAAACGGACACGAGTCGAAACATTCGGTAAGTGTGGCAGCAACATATTTCTGCAATGCAAGGAAGTTTGCGTTTTTGCAATGAAACTTTACATCGTAGCTATTTTTG
>JZLH01S0110283.1:9142-19142 GCA_001188425.1 Eucidaris tribuloides | reverse complement strand
CACTTACGTCATAATGATAGAACGATTTTGGTTGATTTTGTCATCGCATGTAAACTATGACGAGATGTTTTTGTGTGTGTGTGTTACATTCAGATATTTGTCACCAGATGAATAATGGCAACGTGTATTGTATTATAAACGTTGGAACAATCCCTGTGACATAGGCATTTCTCTTTTAGATACTTTAAAAGTGTTAAAGCGTACGTAATGACCTGATTTTTTTTTTTTTTTTACTCTGGACAAGATCCGGAATTTTAGTCTCAGGTCGAAGTCTGGATAAGCGTCCTGAGTCACTTTGTGTCACGAAATTCCACGAAGTATTAGCGTGAAGGTGACAACAAAACGAGGTAACAGCAGATCACGAATTAGCCATATACAGGGTGGCCCAGAAAGAATGCTTCACTTGCGATGGTTAATTTCTTCAACATCATTAATGTCATTGGTGACTATTTCATGGGTTAGAACATTATTTTTCCAACAAAATGATACCATGATGATTAATTTTAATTGAGGTGTTTAGATCTTAGGAGAATTTTTCTGAGGCAATATCATTTCCTAAATTTGCTATTTTTTAAACGTCAGCGGTTATCCGACACACCGAAATATTCTAGGGGAACGACGTGCCATAGACATGATAGAGCAAGCCGCAATGACAATTTAAGCCATACCTCACCATTTTCTTCCTTTTCAACGCGAGACACAAAGACCAGACAGGCTAACGGATATTAAAAAGGGCATATAGCTTGTGAACATAATAACATAGTTTCCATAAAGCATGTGCAGTCAAATGATATCAATCATGCCTATCTCGCTTTATATTCGGGTGATTATTTCGAAATTAAATGGGGCATATCAGGCCATTTCGTCCTGCGTGTTTTTCATTGCAGGACTGGTTTCTATACAAGGTAAACAAACAGCGGTTGATCACACCATGTTATTCTATACCTGGATGCGGAACTCTTTATGCATATTTTGCACAGGAAATATTTTCACCGATACTATTTTAAACGTGTATCGTTACCGATAACCTCCCGGATTCAGGATTGCCTTTTCAGTTATATTTATACCAAGGTGACTGTTTAGGCACAAATCATTATGTTTTCCACCGCGCACGCATTATGACAAAAGGGCTGACAATCCTGTACGGAGTTGACTGTAGCGTTAATTTGGCAAACGGTGAACTATGCTCAAAATTATATTCATTGTTGACGGTATAATGTCCGTTAGATTTAATTTGAATATTCTCTCGAAAATGTATAACATTGCGTTTATCTTGTTAAACTTGTCCTTGTTTGCAACTTACATGTCAAATAATCTCATTCATCTGCCTATTACTTTCATGAACAAGTATTCAACATCCCCGCCATTTGATGAATGTACGATAGATTAATTGTACTTTTGTAAATAATTCCCTGCAAATTACAATCAAATTCATTAAATGATTGCATACTTTTTTATGGTTGAGGTTGTGTATCCCCCTTTTTTGAGGGCGGGGGCGTTTTTGTCCACATTTAAATAAGGCGTATTCATTTCATGACATGTCTGTGTCTGGTCGGTATTTTTTATTTATTTATTTGTATTTTGGTTGGGGCGACGTGGGCACACTGCAATGACCGTGCTAAAAGGAATAAATAATTTAAGAACCGGGTGTTGCCTGGTATAGATATCAAATAATGTGTTGAATTTGAAAACCTCTAGTGTGATTTTACACCGAAACAATTAGTTCTGATACCAATGACATCATCTGTGTCCAAAGGTGAAGTTCAGCGCCATATGTAATATCTAATTACATTGGACAACACCCTTAGGTTTCATCTCACCTTAGCCTAAGGCTCAAGTTGGTTATTGCGATCGCCTTTCGTCCGTCGTGTGTCGTGCGCAAACGTTTTCACATTTTCATACTTTCACCTTCTACAAGACGCATCATTGGATCTAGCCCAAACGTGGCAGGAATGATTCTTTGGGGTGGACATTCAATGAAAGAAACAAAACCAGGTAATTTTCTCTAGATACATAAATAGTATGACCAATTCATTTTTGAGTGTACCTCTACGAGCGATGATTACTCGTCGTGACAATGCTCAGGGTGGCCCCTTTCGCCCCTGACTCGGTTACAGGTTGAAGGAGGGCCCTATGGGGAGATCCACATGTTCACCTCCTGTTTAAATTTACAAATATGATTGGATTTATACTAAACTTGCAAACATGATCTATAGGTAGAGGGTATTCAATGTTCCTCAAAGCCAAATCGCTTTGTAATATACCTCTAAGTAATGAATTGTTGTTCCTCATGACAATGTCCGGGTGGGGGGGGGGGCGTTTGACCCTTGGGGTGACATGTTGGGGATTGTCCAGTGGAAATCACGTATTCACATTCTTCATTGAAGACATGATTGGATTTAGACCAAACTTGGCAGAAATGATTCGTAGGGGGAGGGGATTCAGTGTTCCTCAAATCGTACAGCTGGTTCCCCTGGGTCCTAGGGGAAGGGCCCAAAGGGCCGAAACCAGGTCATGTTCAAACATCTTTTCTTTAGATCCAGAAATAGTTTTGCTCATTTACTTTGTGTGTTGAGACGTCTATATATTAATTCAAGGGTGACCCCCTTTAGTGTCTAAAGGGGGGGGGGGTTGTGGGAGTGCCCTCTGTGGATGATTCACATTTTCACTGTCTTTCAAAAATATGAATGGATATTTAAATCAAACTTGGCAGAAATGGTCTCTAGAGGGAGGGGACCGGTGTTTCTCAATGGTATAACTGCCGGGGAGGGGGGCAGTTCAGAGATTAAATGGCTGAGGTATAATCATTTGTAAGACAAGGGAATGCACAATTTTTCAAATGTGGCCCCATTAATGTCTAGATATAGGCTTTAAAGGTGAACTCTATGTGGAATTGATGACGTAGTCTCTACGGGCACCATTCAGAGGCTGCGAGACATCAGGTGAGCGTCGTGCCCCAGGGGCTCTTGTTAAGTTATAGCACAGTCATTACAATGTTTTCGTGTTATGTACTTGATTAATCATAATGAAATGAACAATTATTTGCACGTGTTAGTATTCTTGGCAGTAAGTTCTTAAAGGTTAGTGACATGATTGGGAACACTTGAAAATGCCTCAAGAACCAAATGAGTTGAAATATATACCCACTGTACACCAGCTGGAGTGGATCTCCCAGCTGGAAGGATTTGTCTGTAATTTGTTTACTTAAGGGGAATCAAGCATGAACATACTAGTATCTTTATTTTATCCGGGCACGATAAAAATAAGGACCCATAAAGAGCCACACAGCAGGTTTGCCTGCTGCGAGGGATATTGACATAAGTTATTTTACAATGAGTCAACGTTTGACTACAAGATTTTCACAGGAGAATCCTTGCATAGTTTACTTGATTCTAGAGTAGTTTCAGCCCAAGTTGAGGACTACCCTCAATCATGTCATTTACCTTTAAGTTAATACTTAATGCACTGTACTGATGAGAAAAGGATTTCGAATTGTGCAGCAACACCCAAAAGTCCAAACACACACGCTACCGATTTATTTTATTGGGCTTGGCTAAAAGGTATGGGGTCATTTCGTTGTGAATTCACTGAGGCATGCCGTTTCATTTCATAACCATGTTTGTATTCGTCTGAATGTTTACCAGGACATTCTTTTGATAGAGAAGTCTGTCTGATACACAAAACAAACGGACATGGATATACCAACAAATGCTAAAACTTATGGGGTCAAGTTATTGTGCATGTTCCGAGGCATGCCTTTCGTAAATTGGGTACATGACGTACTTACCAGGATATACTTTTGATTTAAAAAAAAAAGTTAGTCTAATGCGCGAAATACATAGAAATGAGAACAATGGAGAAACAGACTGACACCCCTTTCCTCGAACCGTTGTTTTTTTTTTTTACTTCTTCTTCTTCTGGAAGGTCGAATTCTATGTCGTGTATGAAAGGAAATAGAATTTCGTTTGGTGCTGGAAACTTGAAAGTTATACAGCGTGAAAAGTGTTCTCTTACATAATGCATACATGGTTAGTATATGGTGGGTAAGGTATCACTGCATTGTGTAGGTGGGTGATTAACCTGGTATAACGTGTACAACGCCATGGAAACATGACAGGTCTAAATAATATGTTTACGTACGATTTTCTGTTATGAACGATATTGCGTGGAATACACACGGATTATCCACAAAAACATGCCAGTGTATGGCCGAATCCCAGGTTGCTAGACCCGATTGAAAATCGTTACAGTTGGTTTGATTTTTCGTGATAGATTTGTCAGAAATACTGAGAAATTATTTTTACGATATCAAAATAACTGCATCAGACTTTTTTTCCAGGCTGGTCGTATATGGTTGATGTTTGTTGTTTAGAAGTTTCGTCATTCCGAACACATACATTTCCTATTACGCATCTGTGTCTGAGGTCTCGTTTATCCGAAAATAAAATAGGGCTCGTGAATCCGAATTACTTAGTATGTGATCCTAGGGTCCATGGAATAACGTACCTTCGGAAAACAGAGCCATCGGAAAAAAACACACTATACCGGGTCTTATACCCATCTACGTACTTTGATTTTAGTACGTGTGAGCGTAATGTGTAATAGGTAGCTACATGTATGTACCAACAGTGTCAGGCTCCGTTGTTGTTTTTGTTTTGTTTTTTTCTGGGGACTGTAGGTTGAGGGTTGTCACTTCATTTCTGAAAGAATTAAAGTCACTGGCGAACATTTACCACAGTTAAAAAATGTGAGCTACATAATCTTCCATGCTCCAAGTGTCTTGGATAAGGTCTTAAAATGAAGACATAACAAAAATTGTATTTTCAAAATGATGATTTAGTGTTTTAAAACAGTGAAGATCCACAAGCATTCAAATTGACCGGATTCACCTGCCCACTTCCTCCCATAGACTTACTGTGTGCAGATCTAGGCTATTTTATCATACACCGGAGTAGAAATTGTTTATTCATGTATACCTTGCCATTGGCAGCATAACTTTCCAAACTTTTGTATTCTTGGGTGTTTATTTGTCCATTTGAACACTGCTATCTAGCTCAGATATCAAAGTTTGACATTTTTTTTAAATTGAAGCTTCACAATGGTAGCCTAGCACTTTAAGGAAACCGCATACAAAATACCTTCATTATACACCATATAGGCCTAACATTGACGTATTCTACACACTGTAAGTCTGTTTGTTGACCCAGTGGCTTCACTTCGCTTTGTCAATAATAGTCCAGTCAATGTAGCGTATATAAGGGGGTAACCCACCACTAATTGCAAAAGAATTGTTTCAACCGCCATGACTATCAGTAAGGTCTCCTAATTACCATACTAAAAATCCCCCCAAATCCAAGCATGGGAAAGTGGTCTAATTTGCATAATATGCAAATTAGCTTTCATAGTACAAGAAAATTAATATTTTCACCAAAGTTTGCAGCTTTAAATTTTTTGTTGTTGTCAAAACACATCTTTTTAACATCAAAGAACACGATAGACACATTAATAAGTAAACAATTGTAGTTTAATTAAGATAATATGCAAATTAGTTTCAATCTTAAAGGAAAATTATATTTTTACATTTTACTTTGCATGTAGCCACCGGATTAAAACAAGAAATGTGTTTAAAGTCATGTTCACAATGTCAACGAACTCAATGGATACATAAGAGTGATATTCATTGCAATATTCAATATTCATTGTAATGTTAATCCTTTATATTTATCAAAATCATAATATGTGAACATACATGATTTCAAAACTGGAGTTTGCTTCGTATGTACATGTATGTATGTATGAAATCATTTCATGTATTTAGAATAAGTAAATACAGTGTACTCGAATACTCAAATATCATGAAAATATTTTGCAGAATATGCAAATGAGCTTTCACAATAAGAAAAGAATTCGCAATTTTATCTCTATTGTCCACCTTAAACCAAATCAAACAATTTAAATATTCATGCGTACGTTTATGCTGGTAAAAGACAACTAGTCAAATCGTTAGGAAAACAATTAGTTACATAATATGCAAATAAGCTTCCACAAGTTCCAGTACTGAAAGATTACAAATTCGAAGTTTATGTATTTTTCATGTGAATGATTGTTTCAAAGAAGAAACTAATCAGTCATACTGGCATCCAAGATAGTTGATGTTATCTCTGAAGATCCAGGCCATGTAGCTCCACAAGTGCCTTTCCAACGAATAAGTATTGTCGCCACCCGAGAAGTAGCAGGAAGACTCAGTAACTTGTTTAAATCAAACTTTTCAGTCACTCTACAACCTTATTTGATAATGTTGGGATTTCCTACAGAGCCAAGCAAGGCGTAATTTGGGTGATGCTCTTTGGGAGATCATGAAACAGGATCAGTCAGACCCAAAGACAATGACTTACATTACATATGCTTGATAGTGGTGCACTTTTACAACGTCTACTGTAGACAAAAGGTCGGTGCTTCAATTGGATATGCAACATGATTATATGCCACATAATTATGTGACAAATTCATATGGAAAGGCAACCATTGTCTTTGATGAGAATGTAGATGGGCCCACCATCAAAAATGCTTCCCCCAGTAGATGCACAGGTACATCAATAGGACCAATTACTTAGAGAAGCGACTTCTATGAAGCACAAGAAAACAAAGGTTTATTGATATACTTAGTCCTTTCCTTGAGAGGGCCAGCTGCACAATGATTCATGCCAAAGAAGATGCAGATATCCTGATCATCAAAACAGGTCGGCGCAGGTTGTCAACACTGTTCGATGGCACAGATCTGTTGGTCCACTAGTGCTACAATGGAGAAGTAGTTGAAAAGAGCTTGTTCTTCAAACATGTATGAAACATCTTCAGTAATGGCAAATTACTACCAGGACAGACGAATCTTCCCGCTGCACCAGAGAGCTTAATGAGGATGTTCAAATGTAATTGTAGCAAGAGCAGATGCACCTCCAAGAGAATTTCTGTGGACTGTTCCCTGATGTGTGGGATGTGTAAGGGTGTACGTTGCTCTAATTCATTTTGGCTAGAGGAAAATGACAAGGATGATGAGTGATGTTTCTTCCCTGTAAATGTCTCATGGACACCAAACAGATTTAAAAAAACATAATATTTAAAGGATCTATATATTTCTAATCAGCATCGACATACAACGTGAGCTACTCTATCTTCGTAACCTGCTTTTGTCTGTCCATGGCCGATGTCGTACCTCCATTTAAAGTGCATGGCCAGAAAATATTCATGATTGGTGGTTAATAACCTACTTTACTTGAGCACTTGTGATATATGACCTGGCTGGAATTGTTCTTACATTGCCAGATAACAGTGAAGTAAGATTAGGTGCTGTCATTTTCTATAAAGATTTACTTGTAGTTCTGGTCTTGGGTTATGGTTCTGGTCAAAGGAGATCCACGGTTTGTATGTTAACCTATAATTCAAGATATGATTTAAAAATCATCGCAGGAGAATGCCTGTATTCAATTGTTGGAATCCTCGCTCACTCTCACAATACATGTAACCCTAACTTTATCCACAAAATAGTTTCATGCAGCTCTGTCTATCCTAGAATCAAGAAGCAAGATTGAAAATTAAATTTCCCCTCTTCAACAAAGAGAAACCTACTGCTTCAACTAGTTATAAAATACACACAATATCACATGCTTCAGACTTGAAGGTGATGCCTCCTCCTTTACACCAGATAAGAAAAACAACCGGCTCTAGTCTCAATACCAAGTCGCGCTCTCAGAGATTCCTCTCACTGCGAGGAGGCTGAATCCACACTACATCCTCATTTTGATCAATTTACCCAGATACAAGAGTGGGGATATTGAAGACACTAGTGCTCAAGTTCGAAAAAAGACATGAACAGTGTCGTAGTACTCGTACTCACATACTACTACGTTGTCTGAGTACTCGTACTCGAACATACCTTTTTGTAAGCTCGGCATAACTAAATACTTGGAACTCCACATCCAGTGTACTAAGAGCATACCATATATATTCATTTTTTGTACTTAGAAAAAAGCGATGTGACTACAATATCATTATAATACATTCTGATATTTTAAAAGACGTCATAAAGTATTGTTCACAGCATAGTCAGAAAGTAGGATTTATTGTTATTGTTCCTATTTTCATGTCTATTATATTGAAGCTACGCATATACAAGGAAAAGTAATGAAAATCATGAGTACATGTTACTATTTTATGAGAAGCCAAATAATATACATAGATTAACAGACTTTACATTGACAACACTGATCAAGAATCACTGAACTAGGTCATCCAAGCACTGCCAACTGATTGTTACCCAAGCATGGCAATAAATGATCAAATTTAGACTTATCAAATACCAAACTAATTTGCCAATTTGCAAATATTGACTGAGTGTACACTGCAAAAACATCCATCTTGTTCCTGACCAGGAAAACCTGGCTTTTAGACTTTGATTGTTTCCATAAGGTACCTAATTGCAATGCATATCTGAAAATTTGAATTTTTGTGTAATGGCGGCAGTTAATTTGCATACCATCTAATAAAATTCACATGTATTATATTAGAATAAGCTTCAGTCGTTCCTGCTATAAGAGCATAATATTCAAGTCAATTTGCATATAAATCTGCAGACTTAGTGGCAAAATTTCTGTAAATCTGAAATTTTATTGTAGCAAGGAAAGCGGCTAATTATGCATATTAATGCAAATTAGATTGCTTCCCATGCTGGGATTTTGGGGGATTTTATAGTATGGTGAATTAGTGGACCTTACTAAATTGAACTGCAGCAAAATCAATTCTTTTGCAATTTTGTGGGTACAAAGGTCTATTTTGACTGGACTTATATACCAGGTATGTCGAGTGATAATTGTATCCCTTTGCTATAATTTGCCATGTTCAACCTTCGATACAATTAACCAATCTTAAAGGTTAGTGACATGATTGGGAACACTTGAAAATGCCTCAAGAACCAAATGAGTTGAAATATATACCAACTATACACTAGCAGGAATGGATCTTCCACCTGGGAGGATTTGTCTCTAATTTGTTTACTTAAGGAGAATCAAGCATAAACATAGGAGTATCTTAATTTTATCCGGGGACAATAAAAATAAGCCCCATTGAGAGCCACACTGCAGGTTTCCGTGCTACGAGTGATATTGGCATTGTTTATTTTAGAATGAGTTAACGTTTGACTACAAGATTTTCACAGGAGAATCCTTGCATAGTTTACTTGATTCTAGAGTAGTGTCAGGCCAAGTTGAGGACTACCCCCAATCATGTCATTTACCTTTAAGGACCACCTTTATCTTTAAGAGCAATGACACGAATGGGATAAGTCAAAACTGTCTTAAGAACTAAATGAGTAAAAACCCATACCAACAATATACACTAACTAGAGGGATCCAGGCCGGGTGGAAGGATTTGTCATGGATTTGTTTACTTGACGAAAACAAACATATTCATGTATCAATTTTGAATTAAGGTATAACTCTGATAGATACTAAACCCATAGAGAGCTACACAGCTAATTTGAATGTCACAGCAGATTTTGATAATTGTACAACACAGAAGAGAAAAGTGTTTGACCATAAAATTTTCACAAAAGAAACACAGTATACAATACTCGATTCTTTTGTCATTGTATCCTAAATTGAGGACCTCTTCCAATCTTGTCATTTCCATTTAAACCCAAATTCTGCATGTAATAGCATGTTCACTATCTCTAGCTGATTACATATGAATTAAAGAGAGCAATCTGTACCATTTTGGCTACAAATTATATTGACATGCAAGGGTTGCGCGTAGTAATTAGCCTCGCCGTATAATGTTGCAACCTCAAGATCCTTATTTCCGTAATTCATACACTTTTGTACTCAATGCACAAGTTCATGTAAAACTACCTGCATATCTGAATCGAAACAACTTTATTTGATCAACTATGGTGAATCATGGTAATACCACCTCCAGATTTTAAAGGAAAAAAACAGAAATCATGTCATTT
>JZLH01S0110272.1:44616-63148 GCA_001188425.1 Eucidaris tribuloides | reverse complement strand
AACCTCATAGGGTTTTGTCAAATCAATATATATTTCATGAAATTCAATTCAGTAATTTTGGCAACTTAGACAAATGAACAACGTGGACAGCTTTAAGGAGAGATTTGTATTTTTTCCTTCATTTTTTGATTTTATGCCAGTTATAATACCAAATTAGTGTTCATTATACCTACTTTGAATTCGTAAATTTGGCTAACTAAACAAATTATAGATTAGGGCAGCTTCGTGTAATGTGTCACAGTCATGTCATTAAAAGAAATGCGGTAATACACACAATGTTTGGCATCTCCCGGTAGATATCAAATAAATGGGTGCATAGAGTGAACTTTAATACGTTAGAAATTAATCTAGTACATATCTATTTTATTTTTTTATTTTTTTTACAATCAGCTCAGACAATTGCGGACAGTTTGTAAGAGACGGCGGTTAAATACAGGTGGTGTCCAGTGCAAGGCCCTCGGGGCTGAGCCTATAGGTTTTAGGTGTGTTAACCCGTTTTGGCTCAATATGTACGCACCAGCAGTCATTGTTAAAAGTACATTTATTTGTGTGATTCATTTAGTTTCAAAGTCACGCTAGGAGTATTGGAATTTATTTGGTGATCTTCACTTGGGTCATCCAGCTCTACCAGAAGGAGCTTTAGATCGCCGTTATGATGGCAACAATAGGCCATCACCTCATGTGTTAAGAGTAGGAATAGCACTAATGGTTTACCCTTACCAAAATGGCGCCACGAATGTAAAAGTTCAGTAGCTTTAGCACCCTCCTGTTTCTCTAACATTGTATCATTGTGAAGGACGCATTCAGTCTAGCTCCATGTCACGCGATCTGTTCTATTTTCGTATAGCGATGCATGTTTATCAATAGAGAATCCGCTACGGAAAGAACAGCAAACACTTGAGTTAGCGAAAACTTTGATAAACACATGATGTGCTTGTAATCTCATGAACTAAAGTTCACATACATACCCCGTTTAGTGAAAACAACAAGTAATCTATGACATGATCAGTGTTTTAGTCGAGTCCGGGTCTCCGAGTCCGAGTCTGAGTCCGAGTCCCTTGGTCTTCGAGTCCGAGTCCAGCAATCCGAGTCCCGAGTCCTTACAGTCCGAGTCCGAGTCCGAGTCCGAGTCCGACAGTGTATCTGTTATGTTGACAAGACGACAGAATTTTTCGTAAAGAGGGTTGAAATTGAAGCATAAGACAACTCACCCTGAGGACAACTCCCCCAGGACAAGTCTCTTGCAAGGACAATTTGCGTATTTTTTAAAAAGTGCAAACATTGTTAAACTCCTCAGGGAGAGTTGTCCTCCAGTGGAATTGTTCCCGGGAGAGTTGTCATTTGGGAGTCATCCCGGGAGAGTTGTCCTTGGGGTGAGTTGACGTAAGGGGAGTTATTCTTGGGGGAGCTGTTCTATGGAGGAGTTTTCAGGTGGGTGTCGTCCCCTGATTTGTCTTCCGGGGGATTTGTCAGGTGGAAGCTGTCCTTGGAAGGATTTGTCCTTTGGGGGAGTTGTCCTTGGGGCGTTGCTCGAGGAGGAGCTGTTCTGTGGGAAGTTGCCAAGTGGGAGTCATCACTGTGAGAGTTGCCTTAAGAGGAGTTGTCATGTGGGAGTCTTCCCTGGCGAGTTGTCCTCGGGAGAGTTGTCCTTTGAGGGAGTTGTCCTATGGGGAGTAGTTGTTTTCTAGGTGGGAAGTGCTTTTTGGAGGGTGTCCGGTGGAGTGTATTTGGTGGAGTTCTTGTTCGGGGGGTGGGTCGTTCAATATGTGGGTATGATTGTGGGAATTGTTTGTAGGAAGATGTTTTTGTGGGAGTTGTCCTTCCTTGGGGAAATTGACCAGGGGGAGGGGGCGGCGGAGCTGTTCTCTGGGGGATGTTGTCAAGTGGGAGTCATCCCTGGGGGAGTTGTCTTTGGTGGAGTGGTTCTTGCGGGGAGTTATCAAGTGGGAGTCGTCTGTGGGGGAGTTGTCAGGTGGGAGTCATCCCCGGGATGAGTTCTAGGGGGAACTGTTCTTCGGGGGACTTCTCAGGTGAGAGTTGTTCTGCCTTGGGTGAAGTTGTCCGGGGGAGTTGTTATTGTGGGAGGGCTGTTCTCTGGGGGATGTTGTCAGGTGGGAGTCGTCCCAGGGGGAGATGTCCTTGGGGGAGGAGTTCTTATGGGGAGCTGTCCTACGGAGGAGTTATCAAAAGAGAGGCGCTGGGGAGTTGTCAGGTGGGAGTCATCCCGGGGGTGTTGTCCTCCAGGGAGTCGTCCCCGGAAGAAGCTGTTCTCGAAGGGTATCTGTCCACTAGGGGAGTTGTCTTCCAGGGATCAGGTGCACTTTAGTCATCTGGAATCAATAAATTACTACTCCTTAAATACTCTGTTCTAGAGTTAGTTCAAATTTGTTCAAAACAGTTCTATTTGTTGAATAAACACACCATTTAAAAAATGAAGCACACTCTTTTTAGTGCCCTTGTCCTGTAAGAAACAGCTAAATTTTGCATTAAGAATTCTACATCTATGCTTAGGGGATACTTGACAGGTGTTAGAAAATTATACAGGATGATGTGGAAACAAGTTGAAAAATGCATCAAAGCTTGGAGAATTCTCCATTTTTGCAAAACCCATTGGGACTCGCTTCGGACTCGGGCCGAGTCCAGCCCGTGTCCGAGTCCCATGTATCCGAGTCTGAGTCTGAGTCCGAGTCCTAGGCTCCGAGTCCGAGTCTGAGTCCGAGGCCGGGATCTTCAAACTCCAGTCCGAGTCCGGTCTCGAGTCCTACAGCACTGGACATGATGGTAGCATAAAATAGAGGTATTATACAAAGAGCCGTGAGCCATCTTTGGGTATTTTTTGGAATTCTTTGTTTGGATTATGCTGCTCTTTCATAAGGAGAATTCAGACACGGTAGACTATGGCAACAAAAGGCTACCACCTCGTACATGTTATCTGGGTCATGAAATTGGCCTTGTACCAACGTTTTCTTACATCTGTCCCACGTGATTAAGTGCATTGACGCACTACCTTCTCCATTAGGGCGCCATCTCTATAGCAGGTCAAGAGTATTGACGTTCTCCAGGGGTTTCGTCATCAGTTTAGGTGGGATAACAGTGACTGCTCGTAGAGATAATTAATTGCCTTTATAAACAGCCTAAAGGCGTGCGTGCTGTTTTGCTGTTATGCTGGAAGGGTGCAGATGAAAATCTCTGCAAAGTCAGATTGCTACTGTGCTAGCTCCTAATCCTGCTGGATCAGGGTTCTTTGGTGACTGTACAATAAATGTGCAAATTTACGTGTAAACATGACATTGGCAAGTCACCGAAAGCATGATAAAAACGGCAGTGCATACCATGCGTGTAGACATGACATTGGCAGGGCATCGAAAGCATGATGAAAACGGCAGTGCATTTCATGCATGTAAACATGACATTGGGAAAGCACCGAAAGCATGATGAAAACGGCTGTGCATTTCATGTGTGTAAACATGACATTGGCAAAGCACCGAAAGCATGATGAAAACGGCTGTGTATTTCATGCGTGTTAACGTGACATTAGCAAAGCACCGAAAGCGTGATGAAAACGGCAGTGCATTTCATGCGTGTAAATATGCACTTGGCAATTAAGGAGTTAAACGAACTCCCACTTGGTGTTTTTGGCGGGTAAACCGCCAAACTGGCAACGCTGCAATGTTCCATCGTGTTTTAAGAGCCATTCGGGTATTGCCGTAGTACCCTTTCTAGAAGGGCGCCATCACTGTTAGTACAAGGGAAGCCTCATTAGCGCACTCCTGGTTCTGTACAGGATGATCTTAATATCAAATGACCAGTTTCAATGAGAGCAAGGATATATCAATAAATAGAAAATAAAATGTCACGGAAAGAATAGCTCTCACTTGAAATTAGGGATAAGGTTTGATAAGCACGTGACATGTTTAATCTTAAACACCAGAGTTCACGTACACACAATCTTTCTAGCGATCGCATCAATGTATCTCTCACCTTGAAGCAATATTAAACGAGGGTGTGATGAAAGAAACGAATAACCGATTCTAGTCATGGCTACCGTACTTATTTCAGCAATGTTTTGGTAATTGTATCAAGTTTTTCTGGTGGTCACACGGCTCTAACAAAAGGAGCTTTAGAGCATCGTAAATGGCAATGAAGGGCTACTACTTCGTATGTTATCTATTTATTATTTATACATATAGGATTTATCAACGCCCTGATTTTTATCTTTTTTTGTAAAACAATATTATTCTTAGAAACTTCGGAAAATGTAAAATGTTGGGGGACTGGGGGGGGGGGGGGGGGAAGAGCGATATTTCCCATAGGTTATGTACGAGTTATATCAACTCACTAGAGATTTCAAAACCAAATTGCGTTAGTATAAACAATTATTTTTTTCTTCGATGTCATGTTGTTGTTGTTTTTTAAACTGGAGGGACTGCTAGAACACATTGTCGGATCAATTAAAACTATACTTATAATTAGGCTTTAAGAGTCAGACGGGCATAAACGCCTGATCTTTACTAGAAAAGCGCCATCACTGTGAAATTGCATGGTACAAGCGCCCACTTGGTTCTCACCTGGTGTAAATGGAATGCCCTTCTTCCTCTCAATGCCAGACGATCTGTCCTTCCGAAGTGGAAATATATATGAATATAACAAAAACCCGTCACGAAAAATAGTACCGATGATGATCAAAACCTAATTCTTGAACACAATACCTGCGATGCTTTGGGATAACCCTGAATTTAACAAGACATGTCACAAGTTATATTCACCTGCAATTACATGCGATACCTGTCGTAGCCCGATTGTAATCCATATCAACTCTTACTGAGACCAGCTAAATATAATTAATAACCACTGTATGTCCCAATGCATATTTATCATTTCCTTTTATTTTTCCTTTATGAATTCTCACAGAAAATTTCCAAGGTGGAACGTTAATGTGCCTCATCAATATCAGCACCAACAATGGCTGAAGCATATCCTTTCGGGTAAGTTGATAGAAAAAGAAAGCCTTCACCATTTACCGTAAATTTTTATGACATCTCAACAAAGTAATTGCAGGAACGTCATGCAGTCAAAATGATCTACCTGTCTGTGCTTGGTTACCTTTTATTTTTCTACAGGCGGATCCCAAGCGATCGTTTACCCCCAACACGCACACACGCACACACACACACACACACACACACACACACACACACACACACACACACACACACACACACACACACACACACACACACACACACACACACACACACACACACACACAACGTGTGACATATCCTGTATAAACATCCCCACTTTTCAAAGAAAACATTCTTTTTTAAAATAAAGCAGTACATTTCGTCAGTATCCGTGCATAATAAGTCTTATTGTGGGTAATTGTTTCGTAAAAAAATTAGAGGTTCACTTAAATTCCTTTGAAATTAAACAAAACAGTTTCGCGGTTACTTTCAAATATTCATGATTGAGAAATTTTGTAAAGGGTACAAGAAATTAGGCTATGCGAGGATTGGCTCTTCATTTAAAATCTTCCAAGGCGTGTGCTGGATCCAGTAAAGTTTTGACTTCCTGAATTTATCAGTTGGAGACCATAATTGATTATTAAAAAATGACGAAAATGTACAAATTTTGTACAAACCTGTCGTATGAAAAAAGACACATTGACTCCGGGAAAGGTTGGCTTAAAGGTTAGTGACATGGTTGGGAACAGTTGAAAATGCCTCAAGAACCATATGAGTTGAAATGTATACCAACTATACACTAGCAGGAGTGGATCTTTTATTATTATTATTGCTTCGTCATCATTTCGGATGACAGTCACTAGAAAAGCGAACTTAATCACTGTTACCCTCAGGCATCCAGTCCCGGGTAGTTTTGCATATGGATATGTGACCACAACACCGGGTTTTCACCATTCTCTTTTCGATGAAGTGGTTCTTTTACGTGCTGAGGTGTTTCTGTCTCCACACGGGACCTCCAGCTTTACGTCCTATCCCAAGGGACGGGGTGATAAGGACACAACCGCCATGGCCCTGCGTGGATTCGAACCTCGGACCTCTAGGTCGAGAAACCGAGTTTTACCCACTGAGCCATGACACCTCCTCCCACCTGGGAGGATTTGTATGTAATTTGTGTACTTGAGGCGAATCAAGCATAAACATAGGAGTATCTTAATTTTATCCGGGGACGATAGAAATAAGCCCCATAAAGAGCCACACAGCAGGTTTCCCTGCTACGAGTGATATTGACATTGTTTATTTTAAAATGAGTCAACGTTTGACTACAAGATTTTCACATGAGAATCCTTGCATAGTTTACCTGATAGTGGTTTCAGCCCAAGTTGAGGACTACCCCCAATCATGTCATTTACCTATTTTGGTTGTTTGGGCTATTATTCGTGGTCTTGCATAAGTGGTGATGTATTCACCGTGTACAATTTTTGAGGTAGCTACCTTTGTATATACAGTGTTAAAGCGAGCAATATCCCATGGAGAGTGTCCGTAATGTCAATATAAAAAAGAGTAATTTCTGGGCAAAGTCTGGATTGCTAACTGTAAACATAAAATTGACACTCAAAATGACCAACAAAGACAAAACAAACATGTTTTCTTTGTCTATGACGTCTCGTTTGTCCTGATTATTTTTATAATTTCAAAAGTCCTTGCATGATTCCTTGGCAGTTACTACTACATAAAGAATCTCAGAAGGATACTTTTTTTAAGACTGGATAATTTCTATAATAATAAAGACCTACTTCTGCAACTCAATATGGATTACGAAAGTCTTAGTCAACGAATTTTGCCATTATACAGCTATAAGGTAAAATTATTAACCGTGTCTGCGCCACCGTCGACTACCAGTACCAGTGCTGGCTCTGTTCTGTCGAGCAGAGTCGACACTCTGCATGTACACAAGAAATAGTTCTTTTTTAATTTTATTGTCCACACGCATGTTTTCATCAGAGTTAGTTTTGCCTGTTGCTTTACTGGTGGGTAAAATCCGAGAATGTTATAGCCTTAACTTGCAGCCATTTTCAAAAACAAGAGTCAATAAAGTGTATTTCCAGGTGTATGTGTACTCATACCGTCTGTCCAGATAATCAAGTTTAAGTTAGGAATTAAAAAAATAACGTCATTCTACTAAGTCCAGTACGGGTCGAATGAACAATGAGTTAAAAGTGATATGAAACCAAGGGCGTAGGCTGGGGGTGCACTGGGTGCACGTGCAACCCCCCCCCCCCCCCCGCAGAGCCATAGGAGTTCCGTCCCTGGCAAGAAAATCGAAATTTGCACCACTTTTTCTGCTTTCAACGCCTGATTTACTCAACTTTAGTTCCACCTCCCTGAGATGTGCACCTCCCCATGTCAATTTATTTCCACCTCCCGAAGATGTGCACCTCCCTGTGCCCAAACCAGCCTACGCCCCTGTGAAACTACTATGTTTACGTCCTATATTTTGATAATGACAATGGAACACTAAAAATAAGGGAAAGTGCTTTACCGGCTGGTTAGTTTTTAAGTCAAATTATAATTTTGGTTAATGAAACAAACAAATATTGCATCCAGTAAAATAATATCATACCCTATACACGAGATAAACATATCGAACCTTCCGAAGCGCGTTAAATATATATTGTTATATCAAATGATTAGCCAGCATATCCTACGACAGAATTATCTTCGGTCCCGATATTTTGTGCACTTACTTTCAAGTTATGAAAAAGGAACACACAAATATAGACAAGTTTCTGCATGTGCGGTATTCAGAGTTGTATAAGATGATTGTCTTTCTAAAAACATAATAACAACACTATGTTGTACCATTATCCAAAAACTAAATTACATTAATTTTACTTAATTTCCATCATATTCTCTTCCTATCCTAATTTTGTAAAGATTAACTTCCGGTGAAATCGGAGATGCTGAGCTGACCAAAATAGCGAGGGAAATCCCCGAAGATTCAAATGACGACCTCGGCTATGCGCTCGGTTTCACCCGGGTCGCCATTCAGAGGTTCAAGGACACCAATTATCGGTCAAGGGTAATTACGTCAGATGGCACCTGTGAGATGCTCTTCCAATGGAGAAAAGGCATCAAACCGGTGAGCCGACAACGGGCAGCGCTCCGCGAAGCCCTGGAAAAGGCAGAACTGCTGGGTTTGGCTGACACGTTTCTGGCAATGGGAGAAGAAGGTACGTAACATGAAATAGGTTCAGGATTCAACCATCAAAACTTAGGATGAAAACGAATGTAATCGGTACATAAAAATTAAATGGTACGTGCACACACACACACACACGCACACACACACACACAAACACACACAAACACACACACACAAACACACACATAATAAGAAGAAGTTGAAGAAGAGGAAGGAGAAGAAGAAGAGGAAGAAGAAGAAGAAGAAGAAGGAGAAGAAGAAGAAGAAGAAGAAGAAGAAGAAGAATGATGATGAGGATGACGATGATACTACTACTACCACTACTAACTACCTCATTATTATTATTATTATTATTAGTAGTAGTAGTATAGTAGTAGTAGTAGTAGTAGTAGTAGTAGTAGTAGTAGTATCATTATTATTTTATTATTATTATTATTATTATTATTGTTATTATTATTATTATTCTCATCATCATTACTTTTATTATCACTTATACATGTATTGTTGTCATCATCAGTTCATCACCATATTACCCAGTCATTTGAATGTGTATAGCATACATTTCGATTCAGATTTCAAGTAAAGTGAGAATGAACAGGGTCATGGTACTAAAGTTTTTATACATTTCTTTACTTTACACAATTTTAACCAAGAAATCATCTTTTTATTGCTGCTTTACTACCTACTGGATAACATTTAAACATTCGACTAACAGTCCATTTCTGAATCGCATATTATTTCCTGTAATTTTTAATTCAGATCAAACACCGCCTTTTAAGTCGAATGTTGAGAGGCCTTTGTACGACACCGCCCAGAATCCTGCTCAAGGTGAGCCAGATTGAAACACATTTTGATGAACATAAATTTAACATCCCTCCGTTATTATTAATAGTTATACAGTACATCTGTACAATACACAAAATGCACGCTAGTACGAAAAATAAAGCTATCTTATAGTACCTATAACTTACATACATGAAATTAAACTGATTATTTTCATGCCCCGCGCTGCAGTTTCAATTACAATTATGACGGAGCGCTTATCATTTTCCTCTTCCGTCTTTCCCGTCATTGTGACCCTCAAGTCCCTTCCATTTCACCTTTTCTTACTGACACGTAGAAGTTAGCACCCTTTAAGTTAGTTAGTGCCCTTTAATTGTGTGGTTTTGTGTGTATAGTTTCAACTTCAAACACATCAAATGAGAAATGAGGTTACCTTCTTCCCCTTTTCTTTGTATCCAAGTCAGTGAAACGTTCGACTGAAAATAAAATAATGAAACAATCATGTGCATTGTAAATTACAAATACCTGACATGAATTGATATTGATTCAGACTGACTAAATTGTCTACACTTCACACGATCACTCACTTGACCTAAAGCCCCACTCCCCTCAAAAAAATAATAAAAAGTAATAAAGTGGGTGTTGTTAAATTGAATTCAGGAATTCTAAAAAGTAGTTGTCGAGTACGATTACACCATATTTTATGATAATATTTAGATAACGCTGTCTTTTGACTTGATTTGAGTTTTGGTTTCTGCAATTCAACGATATTATACAATTCAAACATGAATATGATACAATTTATTTTCGAAATTTACAATACATTAAGGATTACAAAATTGTAACAAATTCCCCATTGCTTTCGTTATAAAATAACATTATTCATCTTGGAAATTGTATGAAATACAGAAGGTCTTAATAGTAAGTAAAGCGACTTGATTGCAATGGTGCTTTAAAAAGTAAAATGCGCACTTGTTGCCAGTGCTCAAATTATGTGTAAAACAAAATTAAAATAGAACAAAAACATTGGAAGCATATTTGGTGTAGGTGCACTTATTGGTTATATAGTGTAAAAAATAAACGAACGTATGTTACGTAAATGTTTATGTAAGTGGCAATTGAGCATGTGTGTTTGTTTTTGTGTGTCTGTCTGAGTGCATGTAAGTGTGCATGGCGTGCATCACATGATACGTGGAAATAAGCCGTTTTGTATTTGTTTGGTAAATGTGCTACACAAATTATCTAACATTCTCTTAAAGGTAAATGACATGATTGGGGGTAGTCCTCAAATTGGGTTGAAACTACTATAGAATTGATTAAACTATGCAAGGATTCTCCTGCGAAAATCTTGTAGTGAAACGTTGACCCATTCTAAAATAAACAATGTCAATATCACTCGTAGCACGGAAACCTGCTGTGTGGCTCTCTATGAGGCTTTTTTTATCGTCCCCGGATAAAATTAAGATACTCCTATGCTTATGCTTGATTCTCCTTAAGAAAACAAATTACAGACAAATCCTCCAAGTTGGGAGATCCACTCCTGCTAGTGTATAGTTGGTATATATTTCAACTCATTTGGTTCTTGAGGCATTTTCAAGCGTTCCCAATTATATCACTAACCTTTAGTATATTTTCCCTTATTACCAATTTAGAATTTCTGTCATCGAAAATAACGGATACCTTCACTGCCGGTGACTGTCAAAGAACCTTGAAACAACACTACAAAGAAAGATTAGGTCGTATCCAACTGCGACCATGGGATAAGAAAGATACAGTGAATCTACGTGATTTCTATACAAATGTCAGTCTATACAAGGACGAAAAGGTTGGTGGAGACGAAAGAAAGCGACAGAAGGTGAACTTGCCAGGATCCATCAATGATGTTTTCACAACAGAGGTAAACGGCTCTTTGCCGAAACGAATTGTGATGTTTGCTCCAGCTGGCCGTGGTAAGACAACAGCTGTTGCTAAGATGGCTTATGACTGGGCCTATGAGGTAGAAACGTCTCCTCTGAAAGAAGTCCCTCTTCTGTTCATTCTCCACATGCGGTTGATGGACACTGATCAATCAATAGGAGAAGCAATTTTGTCTCAGTTACTTGGCCATATCGAGGGGGTAGGTCCCGAAGACATTGAAAGGTTTATTAATGGCCATCAGGAGGGTTGTACCATCATCGTTGATGGCTACGATGAGTACAAGGGTAGTATCACGAAACGGGGTAACTTGAGTAACATTATCGACATCCTGCGCCATGCAAGTACAGAGCGTGTCGTTTGATGGTGACGTCTCGCCCTTACACAGAAGTAGATTTTGATTGGGGACAACTCCCACAAATATATGCCAAAATGGAGATACACGGTTTTCACTAAGAAGGATGCCGAGAGTTTACATACGACGGTTTTTACAAGAATGCACCCAATTTGGCGAATGAGTTAATTGATTACTTAGAGGACAACGACGCCATCCGTGATTTAACCTTTACGCCTCTTTTTTGTGTCATGGTGTGTGATCTGTGGCAACAAGGCACTCTCAAGGAGGTCAATACAAGAACACACTTGATTGACAGGACCAATGAATTTTTGTGGTTCCATGCAGAAGGAAAGAAAGAGCGTCTCGGCTTAAACTGTGATGGTGCATTAAACTCTATGCTTAAAAAGCTCGGTAAAGTTGCATTCGAAGGTCTATTACAGGATAGCGTCAGAATCGTTTTCTCAGTCGATGACTTCAGGAGTATTCCGCAAGAACTGGAGGATGGGTGTAGACTAGGGCTGTTATCTAGGCAAACATCTGCATTGAGTCGAATTCAGCACGGCACAGCAATCACCACTTCAGTGCACTTTTACCATAAGCTGGCACAGGAGCACTGTGCCAGCAGGTACATGTCTACATTACGTCAGAAACCTACACCTTTCTTCATGTTCTGGAAACCATCTCCGCTTCAAAAGATTCTTAACCAAATGGATGGCATCGACGGAACAATAGAATATGAAAATCTTCTGTGTTTCCTAGCTGGCACCAGACCCGATACATGTTTACCAATCCTACAACATATCGCAAAACAATCGTGGATTACCGGGGATGATAGGGATGATATGTGTCGTTTGGTTCTTACGTGCCTCGCAGAGTCCCAGGTCTGTGCGGACACGCGTCTATCCAGGGCCCTGAAATCTTGCTTCAAGGACGGAGAGTTGTCTTTCGATCCCATCACCGCTACTTTGATAATTGGATTAGAAATGGTCCCTCGAGTTATAAAGAAAAAGGTATTCTGAAAGGTTGTCTTATACCGTATTATCATCGTAAAATTGATAGGTTATGATATCACATAGTTTTTATGGCGCTACGTAAAATTTAGAAGGTACGTGATGTTTCGTTTTAGTGTAAATTTAGACAATAGCAAAATTTTGTAGTATCTTTGTGGGTGCATGCGCTAATTAGTCCATCGAATGGCGTAAGTAACTATGACAACGGTAACACTGATTTGGACGGAACACGGGCTTCGATTTATGTTTCGGATGGGGGGGGGGGCAATAGTGAAAAAATAGCCAAAATTTTCGGCACGCTCCGCCAAATTGTAATACAGAATTTTGTGCGGGTAGCGCGCCGAAAAATTGACAATTTTGTATGTTTAATAGTATTTTTATGCCATGTTTAAAGATTGTGTCATTGATTTGCACGTCAAAAAACATCTAAATTAATGAAATAAGCTGAAATCAAATCCAATGTGAAGATTAATATAAATAAACACCTCTCACAGAGACTTGGGGTAAAATATTGAGTTTTGGTGAAAATCTGGACGGTTAAACTTCATCCTTTTTCAAATGACTCTGACGTCTTTTCAAAAAAAAAAAAAAATCCGTGACGTCGACGTGCACGGGCCGTTCCAAAATTGTCCGATCAGCCGTTAGCCGAAGGTCGCGCGGAGTTTAGCTGTGTAACCAATCAGTGCGCTCCGCTGGTCTTGCGACGGTATACATAACCGCGATTCGCAATTTGAACAAAATTTTAACTCACGGAAAGAACAATCTGGTAATATGTCGTTATTAGCTTTTCTCATAAAAAAAAAATCATGACGTATGGATCTCACACTTTCAACACACCATTTGTAAGTACTAAACTACAGTTTGGTATTGATAATGAAGGGAAGTAATGGACTTGCACATCCCTGACACAATCTTTAATGATTTTATAGTGCTGTCCAATGCCTTTTAAAACATATATTTGCATGGCATATTATACATGTTATAGATTTTTCAAGTTATCAAAATTAAAATTATTGGGGACAAAATGATATGTTTGCCCCCCCCCCCCACAATATTTACATTGGTGGGGCGATCGCCTGCCCCCCCCCCCTTCTGATCGACGCCTCTGGGAAGGATTATATCAAGCGTGGAGTCGGTATTCATATCCACACTGTAGAAAATGTCGTCAATGTTTGGACAAAAGATAATATATCTGGTACAACTGGTTCGAAGGAAAATGACACAGCCAGAATTCTATGTTTTTCTTTATTTTATTAAATAGTTCTTGCAAAATTGAATTGACATCCTCCTTTCCCTCCTCCAAAATAAATGTGAATTCTAATTAAGGATTTGTTTTTCTTCCAACATTCTCCTACTCAGTCAACGTAAAAGACGGAATACGAAAAGATAAATATGGTGATCGGCACTGCCAGCGGATCACCTTTTAATCTTGATAAAGTCTTTGTTCATTGTTTCCTGATATCCTTTTGTTTGTATAGAAATCGTATCTAAAGGATCAGTGAAATATTCCCATCAACATTATCCAAAAGCAATATCTCGACCAAAATTTCGTGTCGTTACTATCTATGAATTTATTAAACGAATAGCGGTTTTTTTTTATCTCATGAGTGAATAACAGTCATATGGCAACATTGGGCATACTTCGGGCAAGGGTCAACTTTTAAATCACGACATTTCCTCGCTTGCGCCACAACAGACGCACACGCGCTAGTCAAATCTTTAGAAAGTTCTTAACGACCGCAATTTCATTTCCATAAATTCACGTCATTTTGAACATAATTGCTCTACCCCTCTTCTAAAAAACTAATCGTTATTTTTTCTTCGACGAATTTCGATAAATTAATGAATTATCTGTTATTTAAACTCCCTTTCCCGAACGCCTACGCGCCCGAAAAAAAATTATGAATCCGCGAGCATACGTGCATAGTAAAAACTGTACACTTAAAAATCAATCGTAAATCTCTAGAATAAGTCATAACTCTCTTTTCGTTGCTTATTTTGTTATCTCATGAAATATGGGCGGCAATTGGGGGGACTGGGGCGTGTCCACCCTCATTTTTTTCAGTGGAATCGTCCCTCTGAATTAAAAAAAATATATATGTTTTTCTTTCCAATTTTGTTGGCATTTTTTTTAATTTTTTGATTTTGTTATCTGCGAACCTATTCAAAAGAGAAATGCGATTAATTTTTTTTTTTTTTTACTTTCTTAATGCGGGTTAGAGGGATTTCAAAGTCACAATTCCGACCTTTGCATCCTCAAGGTGATTTATTATACCCTGCGTGAGGGTGTTTTCGCCCCCCACCAACTTATGATATGAAATCTCCCCTACTGCGGCACTCATTATGTTCGCCAAACGGCTGTAACGTCATTTATGACGTGATTATTACTGCATTTGACAAAGATTACGATATTTGCACCACAGTATCTTGACGTCTACCTACGAGCGGGTATCGTCAACAGCGGACGCGTACGCGCGCGTGAAATTCTAAAATCATCTTGGAGAGGTAAATTAGGGCAAAGACAGACAGCTTTGAACTCGAGAACTGTTATAGATTGCTCGTCAAAGTCTCTTTGGACTTGAGGATCAAAGTTGACTTGCGTAATACATAAGTTGTGTCAATGACAAACAGTGAAGAACTGAAATCTAGTTCAAAATATAACGCACCAAGTTAGTTCGATACTTTTATAGCGAAATTATCGTGTTTTTCATTTGGTATTTCAATTTCCTGAACGACTAGTCAGCCGCTAATTGCTCCTAGACTTTTTCGTAAACATGTTCGTTAGTTTGGACGAGGATAAAAACACAGCAACCATTCATGTGCTTAATTCGTTTCTCGGCTTTTTTCGTTCGTCGAACAAATTTAGTGCAATAATTAAAAATGAATGAAATTTCATAATCGGACTTAATCCGTTGAGTACAAGGAACATCAAGCAAGTCATTATCAATTATGGATACAAGTTTTGTGCGCAAATAGAACAGGAATGTACTTTTTTACGCGAAATTCCATGGCTTTGTGAAATTTGCTATAAAGAATTTGTGCGTGTGCGTGTGTGTGTGTGTGTGTGCACGTGTGTGTGTGTGTGTGTGTTGTTGTGTGTGTGTGTCGTGTGTGTGTATGTGTGTGTGTGTGTGTGTGTGTGTGTGTGTGTGTGTGTGTGTGTGTGTGTGTGTGTGTGTGTGTGTGTGTGTGTGTGTGTGTGTGTGTGTGTGTGTGTGTGTGTGTGTGTGTGTGTGTGTGTGTGTAGTGTGTTCATTTTTCAATCTATGGCATTATAGCCCCACTCCCATATGAATCTTTTGTCGTCGAAACCGCGCGAATCGCGACGAAAAATGGCACGCATGTTGCTGCAACGTACTCTACAAATTTACATTATTTAAAAAAAAAGTCATTTAATTAAATATGTTAATTTAAAGCTCCAATTATGTTAATTTTTTGTTCCAGTTTCTCTTCGTAGTGTTTCTAACAAATGTATTGTATTCAAACAAAATTACGTTTTCAAAATTAATTTCCTGTGCATTCTATTTATACATCTTATTATGTATTTCCTTGTTTTTCGAACTTTTGATTGTCATTGTCTTTTCTAGAAGATTTGTTGGTGATACTTCTGCAATCATATACAATGTGAAATTGATTGATTGACTTTATTTATACACGGTTAAAAAGCCCATATCAGCTCGCAGGCTGGTTCCCAATGGGGCCATGTGATAAAAAATTACAGATATAATGTACATAATACAATAAAATGCTATTAAATACATACAATATATATACAAATTCAAATAGAAGTAAAAAATGAAGTAATGTAAAAGAGCATAATTATTATAACTATATAAAATATAAATGTAAATTAAGGAGCGCATAAACTAGAATAAGTACACACAATACATCATCTGCAATAATTATTACAAAATTGAAAATATAGAAATTGAATAAGATTAAATCCTACTGCCTAATACACATACACACATACTCAGACACACACACGCACGCACGCACACACTCACTCACACACACACACACACACACACACACACACATACACACACACACACACAAACAACACACACATACACACACATACACACTTACACACATACACACATACATACACGCACATACACATACTGCATTTTAGTCAGTGGCGGATCTACGGGGGAGTTATGGGTTATCCCCACCCCCCCCCCCCCTTAGTCGAAAAGTGAATTTTTTTTTATTGTGTTAGTAGATGACTAAAACGTATTGCAAATATTTAAAGCACAAGTTTAGTTTTGAAGATTGTTTTTTTACTTGAAAGCTTTATGCCCAAAGGTCATAATCCAGAAATAACAGATTCTGAATGTCTTTAGTTTTTTTTAAATTAATTCATGAAAAAATCTTGGGGGGACCCCCAGATTTTCGACTATATTTTACATTATAGCATCCAAAGGGGTTGATAAGGTGTTAAGATTATATGAGTTATACCACCTCATCAGAAAGAGTAGACTCTGCTCTTTCAAATGAGGGAGCAAAAACATGAATTTGAATTTTGCAAGCACACTCTCCCCCCCCCTTCCTCCCCCCCCCACCACACACACATACACATAACTTCACAAACAGGCGAGCACCTAAACACACGACACACAATCAATCAGACACATAAGTCACATGAATACAGATCTATGCATGCACGCACATTGAAAAACACAAAAACATACACACAAACAAATGCAGACACATAAATACAGACGGCCAAATATACGCATACACACTCTTAGCCCTACATGCAAACACAAAACATACACTAACAATCAGTCATACAGACATAAACGCACACACATACAGATAGAGGCACCTGCATACACACACACACACACACACACACACACACACACACACACACACACACACACACACACACACACACACACACACACACACACACACACACACACACACACACACACACACACACACACACACACACACACACACACACACACACACACACACACACACACACACACACACACACACACACACACACACACACACACACACACACACACACACACATTTTCAATACACTCGGACACATAGATACACCCCCATGGGCAAATACATGTTGATAAACATTTCACAAATTATACATGCATGTATTACAAAATCATGATTATAGTAATAGATCAGTTGACACGTGGATGGTCTAAACTTGGATGTAGAGAGAGATCTAAGCTAAAAAAATGACAGAAATCAACTCACAAAGAGTACCATTATACAGAATAAACATCAGGATTGTGTGGGTCTCCTTTGTTTAAGCCCTCTAAATTGGAAGCTTCGTTTTCCCAAACCAGTCACTGTGTTTGGACGCATTTTTGAACGTTTAATTCACTTTGTCTTGTATTATAGGAGTGTTCATTGTGAAAAAATTTATCACATAAGTATTTGGGTGCCTGATTGTTAAAATACGAAACATCATTATTGCATTAATTAATTGATTCTAATCAATGGAAGCAAAAATTGCTAAATCGTGTCCACACGGAGACTGAAACTCCGGAGTTTCAAAACTCCGGAGTGTCGATCGGGGTTTTTGACCGTGCGGACGCATTCGGAGTTTTAACCTCCGGATTGTTATCGGGGGTCTTGTGGAGTTTTATCCCCCAAATAAACTTGGGAGTGAAGCTGAAACCCCGATAAAACTTCGGAGTGTTTTGGAGTGTGTCGTGCCGTGCGGACAGCTTCGGGAGTTTGCGGAATGGAGTTGACCACGCTTTTAGTATGAGAAGCGGAGGTGAATGAGCACGGGGGTGATTTCGGGGTGTCAGCCGTCGTGTGGACATAACTTGGAGTGAAGTAAACTTTTTAGATTTAATTTTCACCTCCGGAGTTTCAAACCCTCGGAGTTTCATGGCCGTCTGAACATGGCTATATAAATGCTGGTTGCAAACACGAGTTAAAATTTTACATGGAATCGCGCTAGTGAGCAATTTTCGGTCCGACATGCAAGTATAAATTTGTGCGTAACTTCGGGACAGCATGCCCAGTCGCCACGAATTAATGTTCTCAAGAGATGTGCGAAATTTGACAGGAAAAAAAAAAACAATCACGAAACGTTGCACCAAGAGTTTTTCGCGATGCAGACAAATCGCGCAAATCGTTTGGGGGGAGGGGGAGGCTCTTTTCGTAAGGGTTCACTCGTCAGCGTGCTTGTATGTGTGTGTACGTATTTGCGTGTGTTTTTATGAGGGGCAGAGTGTGCGCGTGTGAATGTGTGTATGGTGCATGTGTGTGTGCGTGAATGTGTGTGTGTGTGTGTGTGTGTGTTTCGTGTGTGTGTGTGTGT
>JZLH01S0110272.1:2630-17368 GCA_001188425.1 Eucidaris tribuloides | reverse complement strand
TCAGAGAAATAACAAGGGAAAAAGTAACTCAAGTTACCAATACCTTTTGTGTAACTTTTTTTTTCATTGTAAAAACGAGCAGGCACCTGGTTCGGGCCCGCACCAGACATGTCCAAGCCGAGGTTGTTTAGATTGTAGATTTTTTGGATGCCTGGTGTTAAAAAAGAACACATTTTAAACACATTTTCTGTAACAGTTTGGGAATATATTTTCATGTTATCCTACTGAACACTGGAAGTTAAGATCAGGAACACCATCTTGAACACTTTTGTAACCAGAACACGTTATGGGAGCTAGTGTTCAATTGTAACAGTTTGGGAACTAAGGGAGGGCATCATAGAAAGTGTTAATATTAAGAACATGTAAATAGCCTTTATTAGCAACGACGGATTCCAGACGCCTCCTGTGATTTACTATTAGGTTCCTGCATGTTTTGACTGGGATTTTGCACCACTCCTCCTTTGCAATTTTTCTCTAGGTCCCTCAAGTTGGTTGGATTCCTTGCGTTAACCTTCACCGTAAGTTCCCTCTGACAGATATTCAATGGGATTCAGGTCAGGGCTTTGACTTGGCTACTTAAAAACATTGATAGTGTTGTCCCAAAACCATTTCTTGGCTTTCTTGGCAGTGTGTTTTGAGTCATTATCTTGTTGGAAGATCCAGACCCCAAACACACTGCCAAGAAAGTCAAGAATGGTTTTGCGACAACACAATCAATGTTTTGGAGTTGCCAAGTCAAAGCTCTGACCTGAACCCCATTGAATATCTGTCAGAGGGAACTTAAGGTGAAGGTTAACGCAAGGAAACCAACCAACTTGAAGGACCTAGAGAAAAATTGCAAAGGAGGAGTGGTGCAAAATCCCAGTCAAAACATGCAGGAACCTAATAGTAAACTCTAGAAGGCATCTGAAATCCAGCATTGCAAATAAAGGCTATTCCATTGATTATTAACTTGCAGTTATAGCAGGGGTATGAATACTTCGGAACATGCCCTTTTTTGCATATTTTGGAATAAAACAGAAATATGACAGAATAGACCTCAAATGTGAGAAGAAGTCCGATTCGACAACTACCTTCATCTAATAAATGCAGACTGAATATCCCATCCAATGAGGACATGGCTTACATTTTCGTGAAATATACATTCCATTCTTCTATAAATCTTTCGCCCCGTCATTAACTGCCCATTCATTCTTGAGAAATGGGGAAACGAATACAGCGTGTCCCAAAATTTGTGTGAAAAAAGGGTATTTTCCATAGAGCTTCTGCCAAAAAACAATGCGTAAGGGAAAGTTTGGGCCCGAAATACTGGAAAATGAACTCATTAGATTAGATTAAATCATGAAAATCAGTGAAATATAGTCTCTAATCTGTTCAATACTGAACTCCTGATCTGATACAATTAATTTTTCTTCCTCCCCATCAACTTTTAAGGGTACATTTATCCGGAGAAATTCTATGTGTTATAGCGACGGATGCGGAAATGTCCGTCATTTTTCATAATGCTGTATGTCAAAAATTCCTGACATGTATGTCAAACCATTACATGCATGCAAACTTTCTATAGCAGTTTTCAACTTTTTAACATCGGCACGCCTCTATACTGTCTTGTAATAGAGAGACAGTTTAGCATTTGAACTGTTTAGCTGAAACTGAGAAAATGTTGGTACAATGAGTCTATGGGAATTGTGTATGTCAATGTTA
This sequence comes from Eucidaris tribuloides, assembly GCA_001188425.1. NCBI lineage: Eukaryota > Metazoa > Echinodermata > Echinoidea > Cidaroida > Cidaridae > Eucidaris > Eucidaris tribuloides. The sequence continues at coordinate 15,664 of JZLH01S0110272.1, read as the reverse complement.
TACCTGTTATGTTCCTCCCTTTAGGGTATCATTTTGAGGATGAAATTTAGAAAAGATTATTTTATGCCAATTCTAATTTTGGCTCATGCATCTATGTGCTAATTTCTTATATTTTCTAGTACTGGTTTGTAAATAGTGGAAGTATAGTGTGCTTGTATAAATCATGTTTAACATGTGTAACATTGACATACATTAAAGGGGTACTCCAGGCTGAAAATAATAATTCTGAACAGATAAAGTAAAATCAGACAAACGTAACACTGAAAATTTCATCACAATCGGACAAGGAATAACAAAGTAATGACATTTTAAAGTTTTGCATTATTTCGGTGAACGAGTTCATTGCATGTCTTCATGAATATGCAATGAGCAAACTGATGATGTAATATCTCCACTTGTTCTTTTGTATTTTATATGAAATTATATTTATTCAAATTTTGTCCTCGAAGAATAAAAAAAATGGATTGACAACTGATTTAATGTGTAAGATAATCATCACTGCAACTTATTTTTTTTTACAAAAGAGACACATACACACATGTATGAAAATATGAAATATTTGATTTCATGTAATAACATAAGAAAAAGGAAAGTGGGGACATGACATCATCAGCCCACCTATTGTATATTCATGACGGCATGCATACATGTATAACTGTTTTCACAAAATATTGCTAAACTTTAAAATTCAATAACTTCATTATTTTTTATCAAATTTTGATGAAATATTCAGCATTTTGCTCGGTGAATTTTACTATATTTATTTAGACAAAACTATTTTCAGCCTGGAGAACACCTTTAACAAATCGTTAAATTGAATATTTTAACTGAAACAAATCACAACTTTTCAGAAATAATTTGTACACTGATTTGATCATTTACACCAATTTCAAACTGTCTGATAACATGTAGTTACAGCATTGTTGATCTAACAGGTGTAACTGCCAAATATTGACATACATTTTTTACTTCTTTCAAAGGCTGTAAATCAAAAAGTTCATGCACTGACATTTTCAGTACATCAGCCTCTTTTCATATCAAACATGTTAAGGCATTTGAACAAAAACATTCTACGTCAGTTTAACCAATGGGGGGCATTGCAAAGTTTTCCAAAACATTTGACATGCATATACATGTACATGTACATGTTACACCCATTAGACGTAAATTGAAAAAACTTCATAAAATTGGAATCATACAAATGTCAAACTCTCGTAATAAAACATTTTCAAAGCTATCGTCAGTTTTTGAGCATCAGGTAAACTTCTGAATCTAAAGCTTCCTTCAGATCCATGAATATGAATGCTTGCAATTCACGAACTGAGGCAGAGCCAAGATTAGCTCCTGGCACATTGTAGATGGCACGCTGCAAGAAATCCCACACAGCAATGTATGTTGGTTGATATTCCACATCAAGTACGTAAATCAGCTTGAAACAATAATCTACAGCTTTGGTGAGGGTGCTGAATTCAACTGATCCTCGCTCCACCATAACGAAGATTTGAAGTGGCTTCATTCTACAACCCAGAATAAGAATGAATGGTTGTGGCATGTCCAGCTTGCTAGCATAGAACTCCATGTCTGTTCCTTCCTGTACAAAATAAGAAAGAAAATATTGGAAAGGATATCGGGTCAGGTAATTCATACATTTAGTACAAATATATCATCTCTGTAAGACAACTGCAGCAATTTTTTTTTTTATTGAGATAGCTAAAGGCTAATTTTTCAATTATAAGGCTTTTGCTTTAAAAAGTAATATTCATAAACTCCAAGATAATGGAAGATCACAGGATCACAAAATACCTTGAAGGCAGGGATGTAGCTGTGCTGGTCGGTGACAGTCTGATCGACCAGCACTCAAGGGGGTTTTAGGTCCTGCCAGAACCAGCAACAAAAAAATTGCAGTTGGTCACTTTGTTCCTGAAAACAGCTGTTAAAATCTATAATTGGCACTTGTTGAAGTATTTTGTTTTAAATTTCATATGGCACTGAATTTGGGCTAGCCATCAACCTTGCTTGAAAGAAATTGACTTTGAACAACTTTCAATTTGTTCATCATCAATATATTAGGTTACTCCCTTGAGAGTAAATTATGTGTGCTAGTTCCAGAGGACTGACCCGCCGCAGAAAAGCAGATCTATTTCTAAACTCTGCAAGATACTGATATTGGAAACAAATAAGGCAGATCTGTTTATCTCATGTAATATTTTTAAACACACAATATTGCTAATAAAAGTGCCATCTATAATGCAAAAGCAACTTACAAGTTTTGCATCAATGAATGACTGCAAACTCCTCATGGCAGAACACTTCCCTCTCTTGCCTTGCACCTTGCTGACAGTACAAGGGACAAGATGCTGAATGCAAGGTTCTCCTTTTCACCTGTTCAAAAATAAACAAAATATGGTATATGGAGATGCTTAGAATAGTGAAATATAGTCTCAATAAATATAATACTAGAGATTACAGGCCTCTTGGCCCAGATCCAAAACAATATTTTTGGCAGCTAGAGCGAATGGCAAATGACGAAATGCTGGCACATTTTAGTGAAATGATATTGAACTTGATCCCAATGTATTTGCATAAAGTGGAAGATTAAAATTAAATAATGGGGGTAAGACAGAACAGAATTTTCGGTTCAAACATTCTGCATGTGAATGGCATTAGGGTGAAATTGAGTTTTCTTTTGAATTTGAAAGTTTGATTAGAAAATTAATTTTCAGCTTTATTCCAAGTCTTAAATCAAAATACATGTAAATATTTTGAAATAAAAGAAAGGAGACGATTAAAATACCTAAAGAAAAACAAGAGAAAGTTGAAAATAAGCATGCTTCTGCAAAAATGTCTAAAATGCAGATATCCCTCTGTTGCATTCACATGACAATGTGAATTTTATTCTTACGATTTATAAGATCAACATAGGTGTCTGTAATGCATTGCATTAAAATTGACAAATATATTCACAGATCTGAATCACCAGATAAAGGTTAATTAACATACACTGAGTCAGATTTTGTTCATCCTCTTCTCTCACCAGCAAACTTTCCTTGTATTTGGGGTGTACTCTGTCAGCATATTTGATGATTGCATCAGCATATTTTGGCCATGTGGAAAAGAGTGCATCATGTGATGCTTCTACAGTAATCTGAAATCCTGTTCCACCTACAGTTGCAAAAAAGAATAAAATAACAGTTGATCAAAACTGTTGTTTACTACTGAAAAGATAAATGTATACAGATTAATTTAGTGTGGACTGTTAATTTCAGGATTTTTGGGGTGCCCACTTATACAGATTTTATTCAATGATCTGAAATTAATGTACTATACACAAACTTTATTCAGTCGGTGTATCTTGTAAAAAAAAAATCACAGAATGTGACATGTCCCAGCCCATAATACTTATAATTTAGACCTCCTTACCATTCCTGGATCCAATAGTCTAGGGTATTTATCCAACATCATCAAAGTTGTAGGTCTTGGTTCTCCTTCCCTGATCCACTGGAATCTTCTATGTGCAGTTCGCTTCATCTTTGCTGCTACTGTCCCTTCTGGTCGGGAGTTGTGTTTTAGCCACGCAACCTCGTCTTTATCCTCTTGTTCTAGAAAATAATAAGGAAAACACTTTCAAAACGTGCTTCAATGGGCAGACTGCAAGCTTCAAACATAAGGAGAAAAGAAATGCAACAACTCTCAGTGAGCACATCTAAAACCTAAAAGGAACAATCTTTCTAGCACATGCAGACATAGAAGTAAGTAAATATCTATTGTGCAATCAATAATCAATAGTACTATAATGACTGATTATCAATTTGTACCACCAGCTGACTTTCTTTTGACTTGACTTCTTAATTAATATTCATGTAAAACTTGTGTGGATAACCATGATGTTTCATTCTGCATTTTGTTTCTGAGGAGTGAAGGTCTGCTTGGTAGGCCCTTACAAAACAAATTTCTAAAATAAGATGTATTGTAGTTTCAAATTGTTTGAATAATTTATAAATCACATGTCCTGTAAACATAATCATTCACAGAGTAGAAAAATCATCTAAAACATAATGCTTCATCACATTAGGATCATGTCTCAAATGGCAAGAGAGTACATACTAGAATCTGATTAAAGGTATTGGCTAACATTTACCACAGGTAAAAATATCTGAGCTACATGATTCCCCATGCTACCATTGCCTTTGATAAGGTCTAAAAATGGCGCCCTGAAAAAAATTGTATTTCAAAATGATTATTTCGTCGTGCGCATGGCATAATGTCGTTAGCAACTGTTCTAAGCAGAATGTCGTTAACACTAAATTGCCTCTAACTTTACAAAAAACTCTTAATCCATATTTCTGCCTAACATATAAAAAGGACCTAAAAGATCACAATATTTTGATTTCATGTGAAATAAGCCAATGATTGTCACATTACAAGCAATTTAGTGTTAACGACATTCTGCTTAGAACACTTGCTAACGACATTATGCCATGCGCACGACGATTTAGTATTTTAAAAGAGTGAAAATCGTAAGTTGATCGGATTCACCTGCCCATTTTCTCCCATAGACTTACTGTGTGTACACCTAGGCTATTTAAACTCGCCGCGAGTTTTGTTTATTCATGCATAAATTGCCATTGGCAGTGTAACTTTCCAAACTTTTTTTTATTCTAGAGTGTTTATTTGTCCATATGAACACTACTATGTAGTTCAGATATCAAAATTTGACAATTTTTTTAAATTGAAGCTCCACAATGTCAGTCTATCACTTTAAATGATAATGCACCCAAATGCCTGTAAATCCAAGTACCCGTCTTTGTATGTACCATTAACAGTTTTAAGTGTATAACATCTTGTGCACTCCTGTTTCTGTATAACATTGACCCCCCCCCCATACACTAAAATGTTAATGAATGGATTCCTTCCTCTGCCCACTTGAAATATCATCTGTCGACGAACAATACATCTCTTCACTCCAGCATGTTAGTTACTTGGCTCAATACCATACACGTTATAATAAATACAGTTATCTCCTTTTAGAAATACAATTAATCATAAGTAGCTACGAGTCAAGGCCCCATGTACAAAGGGTTCACTATTTTAGCACCCTTGGATGAAAATGCAATATGGCAGATTTGCCACAACGTCACACAAGATGTTGAAGATTCCAAACCCTTTGTTTTAATCATCTTTGTGCATAAATTCATGAATATAATGTTTATTTTCTGAGTAATTACCTGAGATGTCATCAGTAACATTTGCTTTTGCCGGCTTCTTCTCCTTCTTCTCCTTCTCATCCATTCAAGCTTTCTTATCTTTGCTTGAGTCAGGATTGGCTGCATTCAAAGAGGGACGTTTGTAACGCAGGTGATGTTCCAAGCATCCTCTGGCAGGCCTTCCTTGTTTTCCTCTGAGTCTGATGTACCACAATTCCTGAATATAAAACAACCCATACAAAACCCAGTAGTTATTTTAGGAGGCTGACAGGGAAAGTGGTTGAACAAATTTCTTATGCCTAATCACTTAAGCACTAGTAAACAGGTTGAAACCGGAAAAAAAGTAGTTGGTTTGTAGCTCAACTTTTAAAAAAATTAGCCACATGGGCTGCTACCTAGCTACTAATATAACACGTATGTGACTTCTACCCCTCAATTGCAAATCAATTAACCAGGGTTATACTGATATAGATCTCAATTTTGAGATCAAAATACAAATATGACAAATATGACGTGGGGAAGCATTAATTTTACAGTTATCTGAAACTTGCATGAAAAAGTGAAGTAATTACTACCAATTGAAACAGATTATAAATATGCAGAAACATGCCTCTCTTTTTAAGCTCTTAAATTTGGATCATTTATTATTATTATAATTATAATTATTATTTTTGTTATTATTATTATTATTATTATTATTATCATTATTATTATTATTATTATTATTATTATTATTATTATTATTATTATTATCATTATTTACAGTGCAAACTGCAAAATAAATCATTATTCATATTATTCTTTCACAATGACAAGAGGATTGGTGTCACAATCTTATTCATTGATATGGAAAATGCTCTTGATTTTTTACCTCCCCCCAACCACCAATAAGAAAATAAATACAAAATTTAATAAACTGACAAAATACTACTAAAAATACAAAAATGTATCAGAATGTACATGTACTGGTTATCAGATTAACAAAATGAAATAATCACGTAAATCTGAGTTGCAAATAATTTGAATGTACATTTCATAAAACAGTTGCAACATAGGCTAAATATGGTGCAACTTAATTTGACTGGTATTGCATGTGAAGATCAGTTTACTGTGGTGCAGTCTGTTTAAGGCTGACATAAAAAATTGACAAAACAATTAAGTCTTGTAACATCAGGAGAAAAATAAAATGCATATCCAAAATCTTACCAAAGCACGATTTTAACACACTTAACCAAGTTTATCACATCCACAAACCATGACAGACAAACAAACCACTGGACAAAAAAAAAAAAGAAGACCCAGCCCAGGTCCAGGAAAAGAAAGAAAATACTTGTAATTTCCAAATTCCATCCAGACCACTCACAAGAGTGGTAGCTGACCATGTATGATTCATCAGATTTAATTTAAAAAATGATTTGTAAATTTCAAAACAGTTTTGTTTCTGAAATATAACAATCCTAAAAATAATATTTAGGTGCCAGATGAACATATAATACCAGATCGTGGATACAAACAAGTGTAACAAGTTTTTTGAACTCTCTAACATTAAAGAGTAGATCTATAATTACATATGGAATAACCAACCTATTAAATAATCACTAAATTTGGAAATTTATTCCAACCCAGTGGCAACTAGTCAGGTAGCATTTCGAAGGTACCCCCATTTCGAGCCCCCAGTAGCAGTAACGAACTCGTTCTCGCGCCGACAGCCCCTCGGCGCACAGTACAGCCGCACAAGAGTCCGTTGAAATTCAGCGTGCACAACTTCACAAGTTTACAACATGGGTGACTGCACAGCGGCACACGTCTGCAATTACAAGTTTCTGCCTTAACGATGATGAATTATCGTTTAAATACTATTTTCACATAATTCTTAAATTCCTAGTATTTCCAATTGTCCATATTACATTTACTTATGAAGTTACGTCTCGATTCGTCCGCGTCGGCGAAGACGACGGAGCTCCCCGGGCTGAGTAACTAAAAAGCAGACGGCGCATCATAAGACGTACGGACGGTACCGCGGTATGCACCGCGTAGGCCTAACGTTACTAGTTGGGTCATCTGGAGCACTTCCGTGACCGTTGAGCGCGAAGGTCCGTTTCTCGATGGATTTGTCTTCTTAGAGGTCTAAATCAAAAATTTAGCGGGTATGCCAGTTGCAAAAGTGTGGGCGGAATTCAGGAGACCCAAAAATCCAAAATGGCCGCCGGCGGCCATTTTGAACAATACATTATTGGTTGTTTGGCCTACAGCGCTGCTCAGAATATTGATTCTGGGGTTTTCGAGGTCAAGAAATCTAAATCCGAGGTCATTGCATGATTTGACTTAGTCTTGCCCGTCAAATCTATGATGGCTAACAATTTGGGGGTCACGAAGGTCAAATGTTCAATGTCATAGTATAGGCTTAATATTGGGCTATAATAAAAGCTCTGATTACACTGAAATTAGTGATGGGCAATTAGGATATTCGAAATGTATGCTTAGTATTCAGAGGAAACATTTTGTCGCACATATATTTACCCCAAATCCAAAATGGCCACCGGCAGCCATTTTGAAAATTACATTTTCGTTAGTTTTTCCAACAGGTAGCTCAAACTTAGGGTTTGGGGGGCTTAGTGGTCAAAGAGTTCAGATTCAATGACGATTTGATGATTTGAAATAGTTTTGGCTCTCAAATCCTAAAAAGTTGGCCATTTGGAGGTCACAAAGGTCAACTCTCAAACTCCACACTCTAATGAAAGCCACGATAACACTAAATTAAAGGCTTTATATTTCATTTCCCAATTTATCCATTTTGATAACAGCATGCATCATTGAACTGAGTCAGTGTATAAATAGTGGATATAAGTGATGAGGTTTGTGGAAATGACCTACTCGCTTAAAATAGCTGGGCACAAATTTAACCCGTTGGAGACGGTTGAACTATAACTCGCATTTTCCATAGACACTAACACGAGTTAACTCGTACTTAGTCTCCAACAGGTTAACTTACCCATAACAAACTACTACATGTATGTTTACAATAGTGTACATTAGTGTTTTTGCCCGAAGTGTGTTCGTTAAGATACACTGTCCAATGATCAACCAACCCTCTTTACCGAACGTTTTACCAACTCCTATTTACCTACCTTTAACCAATTCATTTTTAACATTTTGACTAAAAAGCCCAATAAATTATGCCCAAAAGGACAATCACCCAATTCTATAGAATTGCTGAGCAGCTCAACCAATCATTGCTCAACTCTTTGGTCAGTCGCATTGGGATATTCGTGTGCAATTTTTAGTCTGATACATTGGACTGGATAATCATGAACCTGGTTAATCTGTATCTGCCCTGCCCTGCCCAACCATTGAGTAAGTGGAACGGTGCTCATGTATTGCATAATCACTGCCTGACTATTTGACTTACCTGCTAGTATGTTTATCACAGTGTTCTAATAAAATCATCAGAAATGTCATGGTTATAAACTGGTGCAATTTCTTAATCTTATGAGGGAAAGGGGGCTTTCTATGTATAAATGGATGTCTTAGATCTGTAATTATTTCTTTAATCGTCGAAAGAAACAAAATTATAACTACATGAGAAACTAAGAAAATACAATTATCGATGTAAAAAGTACAGAAATAGCAATTCTTGGGTTTGATTATGATCGATGTAAAACATGTATTGATCGATGCAGTATATTTGGGATTTACCCAATGATATGGGTAAATATAATTTTGCGTATATAAGTTTTCCCTAGTATTGGGTAAAGTACTATTTCTCACACAATATTTGGTAAATTATTGACCAAGCGTGTAACATTTGCTCAAGATTACCCAACTGTATGAATAAACTTTGCCCATAATGGTTGATTAGAACATGACCAACAGTTGAGTAAGTTTGAGTCACACGAATTGGTCAATGTTGCCCAACTAAATTTACCCAACCTTTTAAGAGTAAATGAATTGATTGGTATGCATAGTTTTACAATACAAGACACCGCTCAATAACAGATTACAGTCGGGCTATTACAAAGTTCAAATTAGGCTAGTTTTCAACTAATCGTACAAACAAGTAGTATTATTCATGCACAGAATCAATTATTTTTACTCATTATGCATAACATATTCCAATTAGTGTGTGGTTGCTCAAGTGCAATGTTAATACACTTTAATAAATGTTGGAAATTTTATCACGATAATGTCCTCAAAGACTGAAAGACATTTGAAATGCCAGGTGGTAACTTTAGACACTGCCCACTCATGGATAAAGTAATATGTATTTGGGTGAAGTCTAGTTATTTGACGATGCATGTATATCCATCGAGCTAATGCCATGGTGTGACGTCCGTCGTCCATCGTCTGTCGTTCATCACCTAGCGTCCGTCGTGGCGTCGTCCGTCCACTATGTCAAAATGCTTCTTCTTCGTCATTTCTGGTCCGATTTCAACATCGGTGTAAATCCTGTCTGAGGAGTGGGGGTGGATGATCGATGAAATTTCCAAATTTTGGGGACACCCAAAAATCAAGGGCTATTTCTTGAAAAGGGGACACCTAGCTACAACGTGCAAAAATACCACTATCTCTACCCTAAAATGGGCATGTAGCTTTTATGGTGATTACATTTTAGACCTTTCACGTAATGTGTTTCTCGATCTTTTGCTGTAATATAAAAACAGTAAATACCATAGCATTAAATTTTGCAGTTTGGTTTTTCATGGCCTATATCAATGTACGAGCGAGCGAAGCCAGCGAGAAATTTTTGTAGGACCTGTGAAAATGCATAACATCTTATAAAAAAGGGAAAATGTTTCTGAAATGTCTCACATTCAGAGATTGAAAAGACCTTCAAACATAATATATCAAATATTAATGCGAGCAAGCGTAGCTCTAACTCGTTTCAAATTTGGGTCACCAATTAAAGAGGAAAAGGGGGCATTTTAAGAACCAGTATCACTTAACAAAAGGCGGTAGCGTCGGGACAGGTAAATTAGAACAGGTGCCTAATGAAAAAGGCCATCGTCACATCGTCACAGGGGAGCATATCAGAGGTGGAAAAATTGACAATTGTTTACTGAAAAGAAACGATTAGGCTCCTTCTCTCCTCACGTGGAAATATCTGAGTTTGTTTCTACTTTTTGTTGATAATAATAATAATAATAATAATCCATTCTTATATAGCGCATCATACCTATCGGAGATCGGTCTCTATGCGCTTGGATATTATTACCCTGGTCACTGGGATACAGTTCTAGCCTGCACAAAGATGTGCACCATTTCCACTCCCTGGGGAGTATTCCTAGCTGAGCTGCCAAGTAGTAGCGCATCAAGCCAGACAAACTAAATCATTCTCACCCTACCAGGTACCCATTTATACTCCTAGGTGGAGAGCAGCAAAGCAGATTAAAAATGTCTTGCTGAAGGACATTAATGCCGGGCGGGCGTTGGGCTCGAACTCGAGACCTCTAGATTATCAGGCAAATGCCTTACCAATCTCGCCACAGCACCTCTAATAAGATGTTTCCCTAGGCCTACATTTTGCGTTATCTGCACTAAAATAGGGATATGAATATAATGCCCATTTGGACCAATAGAAAACACGTAAGACAAGTAATGAACATGAATGAGAGATATTAAACTGGAAATTATCGTTAGCATTTAAAAAAAATATATAAATGTGAGTAATAATTGAATAAACACCAAAAATACTTAATGTGGAGGTATATTTGTACAGATCACCCCCCCCCTTCCGAAAAGTGGTGGGTTATATCCCCCAATCCCCCTCCTCCCAATTTACGACAGTGTTCTTTAATTCGGGCAGTTGAGATTGCTGGTCTGCCAAAATAATACTACACTCTGAAACCAACGTTTTGGAAAAAAAATTAAGTTAAAAGTCGGAGGAACTACACATTTTAAAATGATTGTTTATAATTATACTATCATGCAGTGGAGAATACCTTTGAAACAAGGCCATACACAGGCATTTTTTGGGCCGAAAATGTTCAAATTATTAAAGGAAAGTGTAAGCGAAGGAGCGAAGCGACCGAGCCAGGAGCTTTTTTAGAATTAAAATTGGACGATTTCAAGCATTTTAAAGGCATTTCAGGAGAAATTCGCACTAAGTAGCAAGTTTATCAATGATTAATTAATTAAAAAAAAACATATATTTTTTCTTGAAAAGTGTGTGTGTGTGTGTGTGTGTGTGTGTGTGTGTGTGTGTGTGTGTGTGTGTGTGTGTGTGTGTGTGGGGGGGGGGGGGGATGGTACAGGCCATCCCCCCGCCTCGAAAAGTGGGGCGGGGGATATAGCCCCCATCCCCCCGGGATTTACGCCAGTGGATTTCAATTCCGTTCACTCTATATACGATAGCACTAGGTGGGGATTCAAAGGTTCTATACAGAATTTTGAAATTCATTGAATATGCTAATTTATGTGCATTTTTCTAAAATCACAAAAAAGCTTCTGGTTTATTAGTAAACCAATGTTTTTTAATCTGGTAGAGCTACATAAAGTAAACCGAATAACCTCCACATGAAATTCTGCAATTTGTCAAAAAATATTTATGCTAATTTATGCGAAATCTATTCGGAAAATACTGAAAATGCTTCCTCATCATTTTGTCAACGGATTTTGTTTTTTTTTTTGTTTCGTCTGGTATAGAAGTACATGAGGTTCGTCGAACGTCTACACAGAAATTTGAATCTGCATTAATGTATGTTGAATTTATTCGAAAATCATTTGTCAACCAATTTAGTTTTTTGTTTTGTGTGTGGGTGTGTGTTTCATCAGGTAGAGGTGTAGAGCTACATGAAGTGCATCAAACTGCTACACAGAAGTTTTAGATTTTGTCTCTGATATTACTTACGCTAATTTATGGGACATTTATCGACAATCACAAATATGCTTTTTCTCCCTCATTTGTCGAACGATTCTGATTTTTTTTCCATCTGATAGAGGTACATGAGGTACACATACTTCCTTTGTGGAATGTTAAAATTTAGTCCTGAGAATAAGTTATTCTAATGTATGCAAAATTTATTTGAAAACCACGAAAAGTGCTTCTTTCCTGCAATTTTTGATTTCCAAATACACTTGTTATTTAATCATAAAATATAAAATCTTGAATTCATTGTTATCATGGCTTTCACTAAAAGTGTGGAGTTTGATTTTTTTGTTTGTGAATTTTATGAGTTGAAATTCAAGAATTGACCTTTGTGACCTCCAAATCGCCAACTTTGTAGGATTTGAGGGCCAAAACTATTTCAAATCATCAAATCGTCATTGAATCTGAACTCTTTGACCACTAAAACCCCCAAACCTTAAGTTTGAGCTACCTGTTGGAAAAACTAACGAAAACGTAATTTTCAAAATGGCTGCCGGTGGCCATTTTAGATTTGGGGTATTATGTGCGACAAAATGTTTCCTCTGAATACTAAGCATACATTTCGAATATTCTAATTGCCCATCACTAAACTCGGTGTAATCAGTGCTTTTATTTTAGCCCAATATTAAGCATAACCATGAAATTGAACATTTGACCTTCGTGACCCCCAAATTGTTAGCCATCATGGATTTGACGGGCAAGACTAAGTTAAATCATCAAATTGACCTCGGATTTAGATTTCTTGACCTCGAAAACCCCAGAATCAATATTCTGAGCAGCGCTGTAGGCCAAACAACCAATAATGCATTGTTCAAAATGGCCGCCGGCGGCCATTTTGGATTTTTGGGTCTCCTGAATTCCGCCCACACTTTTGCAACTGGCATACCCGCTAAATTTTTGATTAAGACCTCTAAGAAGACAAATCCACCGAGAAACGGACCTTCGCGCTCAACGGTCACGGAAGT